>JAVSCE010009134.1:0-13611 GCA_032199065.1 Smutsia gigantea
GCGTAATTCCCCCTGTTTTATTCCTCCTTCTCAGGATTGCTTTGGCTATTCAGGGTCCAGTGGTTTCCTCATCTTACACAAACAAAAATCCATACTCCTTATTATGGCATACAAGAAAGACCTTATGATTTCTTCCCTGCATAACTGTCCTCTAGACACACTTTGTATTCCTGTTTTCGACCTGTCATATTCTTCCCCTCTCTGGGCCTTTGCACTTGCTGCTCTCTCTGCCTGAAAAGCTCTCCCTTCCCATGTCCCTCCCCCATGTCAGATATCCCCTTGGCAAACTCTCCACTTCATTTGGAAATCTGCTCATATGTCTTCTCCTTCCCTTCTACCACTCCTAAAATACCATCTCCTTTGTTATGCATTCCTTTAACCTGACTTATTTTTCTTCAAACACTTTTTAAAAGGCTATATATTTTACTCATTTTATTTATTATCACTTCCTCCCACTAGAATATAAGTTTCATGAAGGCTGGAACTTTGTCTCATTCATCACTACATCTCTGGCAACAGTAGATACTCAAAATTTTGATTGAATGGAGATGAAAGTATTAATACTTAAATAGAAATGAGTTTTAAATGGGATCATATATATATATTATTTTAGTAAAGTACTGGTTTTAGATGTATTCCTAGATATTTTATAGTTTTTATTGTATTGCAGATGAGATCCTTCTTTAAAACTAAAATTCTTTAAAAATTTTAACTGCCAATTGCAACTGTTTAGGAACTCTATTGACATCAGTATGAAACTCTTGTATCTAGCCATCTTGTTGAATTCTCTTATTCTAATTGTTTATAGATTGTCATAGGCATTTACATAGACAGCCATATCATCTGTGAATTACATTTTTAATCTTCTCTTTCAGTCTTTATTCCTGTTTTATACTACCTTATCGCATTTGTTAGAACCTCAATATAATGTTGGATAATAATGGCACTAGGTTTGTTTTAAGTTTGGGGTAGATACCTGTTTTCACCTCTGTATCTCTTGCATTTTGTTGTTTGTTTTTAAATTGTGAATAGGTTTTTAATTTTATCAGTTGTTTTTTCTACAACTAAGATAATCATGTGGTTTTTCTACTTTTATCTACTAATGTGGTGAATTGCATTAATGGATTGTCTACTTAAAACAGTCTTGAAATATAGGATAAACCCTACTTGTTCATGTTTTTTAAAAGTGTACATTAGGGAATAAATCTGCTAGATTTTATCTAGGCGTTTTCATTCAAGCTTATAACCAAGAATGGTCTAGAAATTTTTTTTTAATGCACTGTCTTGGTCAGATTTGGGCATTAAGATTATTCTAGCCTCAAAAAATTAGTAGTTTTCCTATTAACTAGGAAATTTGAGGTTATATAATTTTTGAAAGTTGGTTTAAAAAGAAAAAAGCTAAGGTAAAGTCATTTTGGTCTCATGCCTTTCTTTAAGGGAATTTTTTTTACTGCCAATTTGAATCATTTAATGGTCACTGGTCTGTTCAGCTCTTGAAAGATCTTTATATGTTTTGAGTATAAGTCCTTTGTTAAGTATGGATTTGCATGTATTTTATCCCAGTCTGTGATTTGTCTTCACTCTCTTTTAACAGCATCCTTCTAAGAAAAGATTTAAATTTGATGAAGTCCAATTTACAAATTTATTCTTTTATGAACCATGCTTTCAGTGTTATATATGAGAAATATGTGCCTAACTTAAGGTAAAAAAGAATTTTTGTGTTGTGTTTATTTCCAGATGTTTCATAGCTTTAGGTTTTTCATTTTGGTTCATGACCAATTTGAGTTAATTTTTATAATTGGAAAGAGGCATGCATCAGAGTTTACTTATTTTTGCATATGGACATCTAATTATTTGCACACCATTTCTTGAAAATACTGTCCTTTCTTTAATGAATTGCCTTTGAATCTTTGTCAAAAATCAATTCTGTGAGCCTATTTTTGGGCTCTGTATTCTGTCCCATTGATCTATTATATTCATGCCAATACCACACTGTCTTGATTACTGTACCTATATTGTAAGTCTTCAAGTTGGTTGTAAGTATTCCAACTTCAGTCTCCTTTTCCAAATCATGTGTATCAAATCATGATGTACACCTTAAACTTACACAATGTTCCATGTTAGTTATATTTCAATAAAGCTGGAAAAAATTTAAGCAGACTCAATAATAAAAAAAAAGTTTAATGTGGTATTTTTAAAAATCAAACTTAATGTAACAAATCCATATTAAAAAAATATAAAATCTTAAAGACAGGAGCTGACCCTGCAATTAATCAATCACATTTCCCTTTAAAAATTTGTATTTGACTATTCTAGGTTCTTGAAATTAGCATGAATTTTAGAATCTGCTTGTCAGTTTGTAAAAAAAATTCTTACCAGATTTTGACTGAGATTGTATTGAATCTTTAGATCAATTTACGGCCAATTGACATCCTAACAATACTGAGTCTTCAGATCCACGATCATAATATATCTCTCGATTTGTTTAGGTATTTTGTAATATCTTTCAGCAATGTTTTCTAGTTTTTAATGCACATATGTTGTACATATTTTGTTAGATTTATATCTCTAAGTATTTTATATAGCTTTATGCCATAGTAAATGATTTTTTTATTCACTGATTTTTAAAAGTTCAATTCACAATAGTTAGCAGCCAGTATATAGAAATGCAATTGATTTTTATATATTGATCTTATAACCTGCAACATTGCTAACTTCATTTCTTAGCCCTAATTGCTTCTTTTGTGAATTCTTTAACATTCTCTGCATAGACTATTACATCATCTGAGTAAAATCAAGTTTTACCTCTTCCTTTCTACTCTGTATACCTTCATTTTTTGTCTTCTTTCTTGTATGGCTAGGACCACCAATAGAATAACAAATATAAGTGGACAGCAGATATTCTTCCCTTGCTCTTGATCTTGGGCTCAAAGCATTCTGTACTTCACCGTAAGTATGATGTTACATGTAGGATTTTTATGTATGTTCTTTAACAGATTGAGGAGGATCCCTTCTTTTCCGAGTTTGCTGAGAGTTTTTTATCATGAAAGAATGTTGGGTTTTGTAAGATACTTTTTCTGAATCTATGGAAGTGATCATATGGTTTTTTTTTTCATCTTTTGATATTGTGAATTACACTGATTGGTTTTCAAATGCTAAACCCTCCTTCTTTCTTGAAGTAAATCACTTATTCATGATATATTTGAATTCTGTTAAGAATTTTCTGCATCTATGTTCATGCAGAATATTAGTCTGTAATTTTCTTTCTAAAATTTTTTTTTATCCCACTTGGGTATTAGAGTAATGCTGGCCACATACATTAGTTAGAAAGTGTTCCTTCCTCTTCTGTATCCCGAAAGGGTTTGCATAAAATTTGTATTAATTTTTTCCATAAATGTTTGGTAGGATGTATCAGTGAAGCCATCTGCACCAGGAGTTTACATTGAAGGAAAGTTTAGAAATAGCAATTCAATTTCTTTTCTAGTTAAGGTCAATTTGGTAATCTATCTCATCTAGCATGAGCTTTGGTAGTTTGTGGCTTACACATTATTTGTCTATTTTATCCATGTTGCTGGATTTATTGGTATCAAGTTGTTCATAATATTTCCTCATTATCCTTTTAATATGTCTAGGATCTGCAGTGATGTTCCCATTTCATTTGGGACATTAGTAAATTGTAACCTCTCATTTTTTCCCTAGTCAATCTGAATAGAGACTTATTAATTATATTGATTTTTTTTCAAAGAACCTGCTTTTGGCTTCATTGATTTTTCCCTTATTTTTCTATTTTATATTATAGTGATTTCTCCTCTAATGCATATTATTTCTATTCTTCCATGTAATGTGTGTTTGATTTGCTTCTCTTTTCCTAGTTTTCTAAGACAGAAGCTTAGGTCACTTATATGAGACCTTTCTTCTTTTCTAATGTTTAATGCTGTATGGTTCTTTCCAAGCACTGTTTTAGTTGTCACCCTCATATTCTAACATGTCATATTTTTATGTTTATTCACCACAAAGTGATTTCTAATTCCTCCTGTGATTTCTCTTCTCTGACCAATCAGTTATTTATACTTGCATTAATTAGTTTCCAAATATTTTGCAATTTTCCAAACCTTTCTGTTACTGATTTGCAACTTACTTCCTTTGTGGTCAGAGAACACGTTTTGTATTACTTGAATCCATTTAAATTCATTAAGACTTGTTTTATGGTTCAGAATTTGGTGACTTGGTAAATATTCTGTTTGACCTTTTAATTAATGCATATTCTGCTGGTTTGGGTGAAGTGTTCTATAAATGTTAAATAGGTCATGTTGGTTAATAGTTTTATGTCTTTTATATCCTATTGATTTTCTGTCTACTTGTTCTATTGATTAGAGAGAGGGGTGTTGAAATTTCATACTTGTGGATTTCTCTATTTCTCCTTGAAGATCCATCAGTTTTTACTTTATGCATTTTGAAGTTCAGTTATATTCTTTGCCCTGAAATCTATTTTGTTCTATATTAATATAGATACTCCATCTTCCTTCTAATTAGCATGGAAAACTTTATTCTATCCTTTTGTTTTTAATCTATTTGTGTTTTTATATTTAAAGTAGATATCTTGTAGGTAGCATGTAGTTGGGTCATGCTTTTTCATCCAATATGGCAATCTCTGCCTTTTAATTTTGGGATTTAGACCACTTACCTTTATTTTTTGTTGTTATTTCAAATGGCCTTTATAAAGTTGTGGTTCTTTCTGGACCATATACGTTCTTGCTTGGAACTATACATAATCTAACCAAAAACAACTATCAGAAAAAAAACATTAATTTTGTTGTTTTTCTAATGGTGATTCCTACATTTTTCATTGAATAATTTTTTTATTCTTTCTTTGTTTCTTTCTTCCTTACCTTCTTTGTTTGTTTGTTTCTTTCTTTCTTTCCTTCTTTCTGTCTTTCCTTCCTTCCTTTTCTTTTCTTTCCTTCTTAAAGACTTCATTGTTTTTAGAGCACTTTTAGGTTTACAACAAAATTGCAAGGAACGTACAAAGATTTCCCATAGACTCCCTGCCCCCATGACATGGACAGCCTCCCCCATTATCAACATCAATCACCAGAATGGTACATCTTTTTTTACCAAAGATGAGCCTACATTAACATATCACCCAAAGTCCTTGGTATACCTTAGGGTTCACTTTTGATGGCATACATTCTATGGGTTTGCACAAATGTATAATGATTTGTATCCATCACTGTAATATCACATGGAGTGATATTTAAAATATCACACAGCAAAGCTGCCCTGAAAGTCCTCTGTGTTCTGCCTATTCATCCTTTCCTCCCCATACAACCCCTGGCAACCACCGATCTCTTTACTGTTTCCATAGTTTTGCCTTTTCCAGACTGTCATATAGTTGGGATCATACAGTATGTAAACTTTTCAGATTAGCTTCTTTCACTTAAAGTAATATACTTTAAGCTTCCTCCATGTCTTTTATGGCTCCATAGCTCATTTTCTTTTAATGCTGAATAATATTCCGTTTAGACCACTTACCTTTAATGTGATTATTGATGTGGTCACATTTAACTCTTCCATCTTGCTATTTATTTTCTCTTTGTTCTTTGTCCCCATTTTGTTCTTTCATTGTGTTCTTTTTGGATTAATGAGTATTTTTTTTTATTCCACACTATCTCCTTTTTGGCTTATTGGACATAAATTTCTATTGTGTTACTTTACTGATTGTTTTAGGATTTACAGTATATATCTTTAACTTATCACAATCAACCTTGAGGTAATAACAGCTCATGTATGGTATAAGAACCTTATAACACTATCCTTCCATGTTCCCTCTCCTTGCCTTATGCTATTTTTTCATACATTTCATTTCTACATGTTGTAAACCCCATAATACATTGTTATCTTTTTGCTTTAAGCTGTCAATTATATATTCAAGAGATTTTTTAAATTGAGATACATACAATAAAATGCACAAATCTTAGTGTACAGCTTGATGGATTTTGACATGTGTACATGCTCATATAGCCATCACCCAGGTCAAGATATCAAACATTTTCACTAATTCTTTTCCACCTTCTCCTATTCACCCATCTTTCTACTCCCCTCCCCTATGGCAACCACCAGTCTATTCTCTGTGTTTTTGATCCTATTTCTGTCTTGTTTGTTTATTTTTGTTTTTTAGACTCCACATGTAAGTGAAATCATATGGTATTCATCTTTCCCTGTCTAAGTTCAAATAGCATGATACCCTCTAGGTCCACCCATGTTGTCACAGGTGGCAAGATTTCATTCTTTTCTATGGCTGAATAATATCCCATTGTATATATGTACCATATCTTTAATCATTCATCTTTGTTGGACGCTTCGGTTGCTTCCATATTTTGGCTATTGTAAATAATGCTGTGATAAACATAAGAGTGCATATATCTTTTTGGATTAGTGATTTTGTTTTCTTTGGGTAAATTCCCAGAAGTGGAATTGCTGGGTGATATGATATTTCTATTTTTAGTTTTTGAGACACCTCCATGCTGCCTTCCACAGTGGCTGCACCAATTTGCAATCCCACCAGCACTGCTTAAGGGTTCCCTCTTCTCCACATGCTCACCAATGCTTATTTCTTATCTTATTGATATTAACCATTCTGACTGGTGTGAGGTGATACCTCAGTGTGGTTTGATTTGCATTTCCCTGATGATTAGTGATGTGGAGCATCTGTTGGCCATCTGTATGTCTTCTTTGGAAAATGTCCATTCATGTCCTCTGCCCATTTTTAAATCAGATTATTTGGTTTCTTCTTGGTGTTGAGTTGTATGATTATTTATATATTTTGGATACCAGCCCTTACCAGATATATCATTTGCAAATATATTCTTCCATATAGTAGGTTGCCTTTTTGTTTTATTGATGGTTTCCTTTGCTGGGCAGAAGCTTTTTAGTTTGATGTTTTTCCTCTTGTTTATTTTTACTTTTGTTTCCTTTGCCTGGGGAGATGTAACCAGAAAAAAAAATTCCTCATGCTAATGTTCAAGAGTTCACTGTCTATGTTTTATTCTAAGAGTTAAGGGTCTTACATTTAGGTCTTTAATCCATTTTGAGTTTATTTTTGTGTATGGTGTAAAACAGTAATCCAGTTTCATTCTTTTCCATGTAGCTGTCCAGTTTTCACAACACCAGTTATTGAAGAAACTGTCTCTTCCCCATTGCATATTCTAGCCTCCTTTGTCATATACTAATTGACCATATAGTTCTGGGTCTATTTCTGGGCTCTCTGTTCTGTTCCCGTTGGTCTGTGTATCTGTTCTTGTGCCAGTACCATATAGTTTTGATTACTGTAGCTTGTAGTATTGTTTAAAATCAGGGAGCATGATACCCTCAGCTTCTTTCTCTAGATTGATTTGGCTGTTCAGGGCTTTTGTGGTTCCATACATATTTTAGGATTATTTGCTCTAGTTCAGTGAAAAATGCCATTGGTATTTTTATAGTCAAGAGATCTTTAAAATAAGGGAAAGAAATTGTATATGCCCATGTAGTTTCCTTTTTCAATCTCTTCATTTCTTTATATAGACCCAAATTTCCACCTGATATTTTCTTTCTGACTAAAAGACTTTCTTTAGCATTTCTTCTACTGGCCTGCTGGTGGTGGATTATTTCAGCTCCTGTGTGTCTGCAAAGTTCTTCATTTTTCTTTCTTTTTGAAAATATTTTGCTTGGTATAGAATTCTAGGTGAATTTTTTCTTTCAGTCTTTTAAAGATGTTGCTTCACTGTTTTCTGCCTGACATGGTTTATGATGAAAAATATGTATCTTTTTTTATAAGTTTATTTTGATATCATTAATCTACAATTAAATGAGTAATATTATGGTGATTACACTACCCCCTTCATCAGGTCCCCCCCCAACCCCATTACAGTCACTGTCCATCAGCATAGTGAGATGCCATAGAGTCACTACTTGTCCTCTCTGAGTTGTACAGCCCTCCCTATGCGCCCCCCCAACATTACATCTGCTAATCGTAATGTCCCTTCTTCCCCCTTGCCCCTCCCTTCCCACCCATCCTCCCCAGTCCCTTTCCCTTTGGTAACTATTAGTCCGTTCTTGGGTTCTGTGAGTCTCCTGCTGTTTTGTTCCTTCAGTTTTTTTTTCCTTAGTTCTTATACTCCACATATGAGTGAAATCATTTGGTACTTGTCTTTTTCAGCTTAGCTTATTTCACTGAGCATAATACCCTCTAGCTCCATCCATGTTGTTGCAAATGGTAGGATTTGTTTTCTTCTTATGGCTGAATAATATTCCATTGTGTGTATGTACCACATCTTCTTTATCCATTCATTTTTATATTTATTCCTCTGTATATAATGTGTCATTTTTCTGGTCTCTTTTAGGATTTTTTTTTCTTTATCACTATTTTTTGAGAAGTTGGATTTTAGCACACCTTAATGTAGATTTCTTATGTTTCTTGTGCTTTAAGTCTGTTGAGTTTCTTAGTTTGTGGGTTTACAGAGTTATCATATTTGAAGAAATCTTGGCCATTATTTCTCCTAATAATTTTTCTTTGCCCTCCTCTTTGCTCTCTTCTCCTGGGAATCATACACATATTAGGCTGTTTTCAATTGTCCTACAGCTCAATAATATTTTGTCCATTTATTTTCAGATTTTTCCTCCTTGTGTTTCTTTTGAGTCATTTTTATTGCTACATCCTCAAGTTCACTAATCTTTTCTATTGAAGTACCTAATCTGCTCTTAATCCCATTCACTGTATTTTATACATATTTACTTATATCTTCCATTTCTCTTCTTAACATACTCATACCTTCCTCTACACATATGGAATATATTTATACAATTGTTTTTAATGGTCCTGTGTACTAACTCTATCATCAGTGCCATTTCTGGGTCTGTGACTATTGACTGTATTTTCCTTATTGTGAGTCACATTTTCCTGCTTCTTTGCATAACTGGTAACTTTTTATTGCATGCCAAAAATTGTGAATTTTACATTGTTTCATACTAAATTTTCTGTAATAATTTTTAGCTTTTTCTGGGATGCAGTTACCCTGAAAGAGTTTGATCCTTTTGAGGCTTGCTTTTAATCTCTCTAAGGTAAAATCTGGAAGAGCAAAAAAATAAATAAAATTAAATTTGCCCTGTTGCCAAAAGGTAAGAAACCTTTTCTTAGAGTATTTTCTTGAGAAACCAAGTGTTTGTGAATCGTTCCTTTTGATATGTATGTAGATCTTTTTAAGGACTAAATAAGCCTCTTCCCAGCCTTATAACCCAGAAATGTTTTTCTTGAGGGACTGGGAGCCACCTCTTTGAAATGTAAACATGAAGAAAGATAGTGCCTCTATATTTCTCTGTCATCCTGGGAGTTTAACCTAGGTGCCTTGCTGTAAGCCATAAGTATCTGCTTGTTGTAGAGATATGAGAAGTTTTATTTTTCCTTCAGATAAAGGCAGTTAACTAGCACAGATGGCTACTCTGATTACCAGTTGAACTTAGGATGAACTATGAAAGAATGTATAGTGAACTGCTTTGAAGTTCTCTTACATAAGGGCAATTTATTATTTATTTTAAGAATATGTATGAATGGGTACATTACATACATAAGAATGGGAGTTATTTCTGTATTTTCAATCTTATTAGCAGATTTCTCTGTAACGCATCACAGTCTGGTTTTATGCTTATTCAATAATAAAACTGTTTTTTTTTCTTTTCTGCATTCAAGGAAAATATTTCCTGTATTGGCAGGAAATTTTATTTTTAATTTTTCCCCAACAGATCAGAGCAGCAGTTTAAGGCTAATATCCTCTACTGACACACTACTCTTCTGAGTACTCTATCCAAAACCCTGTGTACTACAAAATTTCTGCACTCCAGATATCCAGCTTTATTTGAGCTCCAAAACTTGGTTTCCCTGCTCATTTCTTGTGGTTAATTCCCTGGCCTCGGGTAGTTCCTCACATATATGTGCTGCTCAGTACTCAGCTGAAGACTCTCAGAGAACCCTCAGGATATTTTCAGAGTGCCTGAGGACTCACTTTCTCCTTACTTCTTTCTCTCTCTCTCTCTTTCTTCCCCTTCCTCTCTCTCTACCACATAGACACAATACTCTGCCTGTGAATCTAAGCACCTTTTCATCCTTGAATTTTTAACTCTGTCTTCTTGACTCAGGGAGACTGCCAGGCTCTGCTTAGATCCTCCCCTGCCTGTGCTATGACCTGAAAACTCTCCAGGCAGTAAGCTGAGGTAATCATAGGACTTTGTTTCCTTTCTCTTCAAGGATCAGTATCCTTTGCTGCCTGATGCCCACTGTCTGAAAAGCATTCATTTTATTTGTTTGAGGCAAGAAGGAAAACTCTGTTTCTTTTATTCTATCATAATCAACTAAGAAAGTCTCTGTGTTTTCTTTGAACTGCATTTTCTTTTTTTCCCCCTCCTTCCCTGCCTATCTTGAATTAACCACTTAAAAAAAAATCCCTATCTATTTCTCCAGTGATTTTGAAGTTATTCACTATATGCCCTTTCTTTTAGAGGAGACTATTTTCTACCTATTGTCCTGGAATGGTGAGCATTCCTGTCATATTTCTGGCTCTGTGGGTGAAATGCACTAGTTCCTTTGTGTAAAAGGGTGGTTCATGGCTTAATGGATGGAACTCAGTTCCCACTTCATTGACTTACCTTCCATCTTTGTGAGAGTATTATAACTCCAATCCCTAAAATGCAGCATTTCTCAAACTTTTTCCAGCTCAGGACCCATTTACAGTTAAAAATTATTGTTTTGTAAAGTGGAGTAAACAAACTCCAAACTGTCTCTCACACGAAATACAGCTGTATAACCTAGACAAAATACATGGAACAGCTAAATAATAGAGAGTGGGTTATGGAAGAAGACTGAATATTATAGTATCACTGAATTATCAATAAGTTTACCACTTTATTTCTTCTGGTATAACCTGGCATGGACCCATGGAAGCCTTGAACCCAAAAGTGTATACGGAAAATTACAAAATGCTGATAGAATCAGTGAAGGCCTAAATAAATGGAGTGACATACCATGTTCATAGACTCAAAATAGTAAAATCTCAGTTCTCCCCAAATTAATCTATACATTTTAATACAATTCCAATCAAAATCCAAGCAATATTTTTTGTTAATATTTACAGGCTGATACCACAATTTTATGAAAAGTCAAAGGAATGAAAACAGCTAAAACAATTTTGAAAATAGTGAAGTTGAAAAAAATCACACTACCTGATTTTAAGACGTACTATGGAGTTATAGAAATAAAGACAATATGGTATTGGTGAAGGGACACACACATAGATCAATGAAGAGTAAAGTCCAGAAATAAAACCACCCAATATGACCAACTGATTTTTGACAAAGGTATAAAGGCAGTTCAATGGAGAAAGGATAGTCTTTTCAACAAATGGCATTGAAACAATTGGACTTCCATGTACAATAAATAAATAAATAAACCTCAACTTGACCTCACATCTTATACAAAAATTAACACAAAATCAAAAATAGGTTGAACTATAAAACATAAAACTATGAAACTTTTAACAGAAAACATAGGAGAAATAGATTCAGGACCTGGGTTTGGTAAAGAGGTTCTTTTCACATGACACAAAATACATAATCAATCAAAGAAAAAAATGATAAATTGGCCTTCATCAAATCAAAATGTTTTGTTCTGTGAAAGACACTGTTAAGACAATGATAAGAGGAGCTACAGTCTGGGAGAAAATATTTGCAATTCTCACACCTGACAAAGGACTTGAATCCAGCATATGTAAAGAATTCTCACAACTCAACAATAAGAAAATTAAAATTCCTTTAAAAAATGGCTAAAGGACTTGGACATTCACATCAACAAATAGGATATATGGATAAAAATAAGCACATAAAAAGATTTTCAACATTATTAGACATTAGGAAAATACATACTAAAACCATGATGAGATATCACTAACCACCTATTAGAATGGCTAAAAATTAAAAAATGCTGACAAAAATAATTGCTAACAAGGATGCAGAGCAACTGGAACTCTTGTGTTGCTCTTCAAAATGCAAAATGTTATGGATGCTTTGCAAAATAGTTTGCCATTTCTTAAAAATTTAAACATACACTTAGCATATGATCCAGCAATCTCATTCTTGGACATTTACCTTAAAGAAATGTTCACAGGAAACCTATACATGAATGTTCATAGTACATTTATTTGTAATAGCCCCCAAAGTGGAAATAACCCAAATATTCTTCAGTGGGCGAATGAATAAATAAACTCTGATAATATTTGGCAATAAAAAGGAATGAACTATTGATTCACCCAGCAACTTGAATGGATTTCAAAGGCATTATGTTGAAGGAAAGAAAGAAGACTCAGAAGAGTACCTATTGTATGATTTCTTTTATATTACATTTTCAAAAAGATGTAACTATAGTAACATAGAATGGATCAGTAGCTGTCAGGGCTTAGGGGTCAGGGGAAGGAATGACAAAGGAATAGCACAAGGGAATTTTTAGGGTAATAGAGCTGTTTTTCATTCTATGTGGTAATGGTTACATGAGCCTAGCCAAATGTTAAAATTCATTAAACTGTATGCCAACAAAGTCAATTTTACTGTATGTTAATTTTTAAATAAAAATTAAAAATTACTAACAATGAACTAGCAGAAAGAGAAATCAAGAAAACAATTTCATTTTTAATTGCATCAAAAAGAATAAAATACCTAGGAATAAACTTAACCAAGGAGTTGAGAGACCTGTACTCTGAAAACAATAACACACTGATGAAAGAAATTGAAGATGACACAAATAAATGGAAATCTATCCCATGCTCATGGATAGAAGAATTAATATTATCAAAATGGCCATCCTGATGAAAGCAATTTACTGATTTAATTCAATCCCTATCAAAATACCAGCAGCATTTTTAAATGAACTAGAGCAAGTAATCCTAAAATTCATATGAAACCACAAGGGACCCTGAATAGCCAAAGCGATCCTGAGAAAGAACAAAACTGGAGGTACTATACTCTGTGACTTCAAGCTATAATATAAAGCAACAGTAATCAAAAGAGTATGGTACCAGCACAAGAACAGATACACCGACCAATGGAAGATTAGAGATCCCAGAACTAAACTCACAACTATATGGTCAATTAATATATGACAAAGGAGGCTAGAATATACAATAGGGAAGAGACAGTCTCTTCAATAACTGGTGTTGGGAAAACTGGACAGCTACATGCAAGAAAATGAAACTGGATTACAGTCTAACTCCATACATAAAGTTAACTCAAAATGGATTAAAGACCTAAATATAAGACATGAAACCATAAAAGTCTTAGAAGAAAACATAGGCAAAAATCTCTTGAAAATAAGCATGAGCAATTTTTTCTGGGACACATCTCATCAGGCAAGGGAAACAAAATAAAAAATGAACAAGTGGGACTACAACAAACTAAAAAGCTTCTGTACAGCAAAGGACACCATCAACAGAAAAAATAAGACAATGTACAGCTTGGGAGAATATATTCATAAACAATTTATCTGATAAGGGGCTAACATCAAAAAATATAAAGAACTCATATGCCTCAACACCCAGA
>JAVSCE010009135.1:0-45073 GCA_032199065.1 Smutsia gigantea
AAGAGAAAAAGAGAATCTACACACATAAACACAAATCAGAAATGAGAAAGGAAAAATCACGACGGACCCCACAGAAATACAAAGAATCATAAGAGAATATTATGAGAATCTATATGCTAACAAGCTGGAAAACATAGAAGAAATGGACAACTTCTTAGAAAAATAGAACCTTCCAAGACTGACCAAGCAAGAAACAGAAAAACTCAACAGACCAATCACCAGTGACGAAATCGAATTGGTAATCAAAAAACTACCCAAGAACAAAACCCCTGGGCCTGATGGATTCACCTCTGAATTCTACCAGACATATAGAGAAGAAATAACAACGATTCTCCTTAAAGTTTTCCAAAAAATAGAAGAGGAGGGAATACTTCCAAACTCATTCTATGAAGCCAGCATCACTCTAATACCAAAACCGGGCAAGACCTCACCAAAAAAGAAAATTACAGACCAATATCCCTGATGAACGTAGATGCAAAAATACTCAACAAAAATATTAGCAAACCGAATTCAAAAATACATCAAGAGGATCATACACCATGATCAAGTGGGATTCATCCCAGGGATGCAAGGATGGTACAACATTCGAAAATCCATCAACATCATCCACCACATCAACAAAAGAAGAACAAAAACCACATGATCATCTCCATAGATGCTGAAAAAGCATTTGACAAAATTCAGCATCCATTCCTGATTAAAATTCTCAACAAAATGGGTATAGAGGGCAAGTACCTCAACATCATAAAGGCTATATATGACAAACCCACAGGTAACATCATACTTAACGGCGACACGCTGAAAGCTTTTCATCTAAGATCTGGAACAAGACAAGGATGCCCACTCTCTCCACTGTTATTCAACATAGTACTGGAGGTCCTAGCCACAGCAATCAGACAAAACAAAGACATACAAGGCATCCAGATTGGTAAAGAAGAAGTCAAATTGTCACTATTTGCAGATGACATGATACTGTACATAAAAAACCCTAAAGATTCCATTCCAAAACTACTAGAACTAATATCTGAATTCAGCAAAGTTGCAGGATACAAAATTAACACACAGAAATCTGTTGCTTTCCTATACACTAATGATGAACTAACAGAAAGAGAAATCAGAAAAACAATTCCATTCACAATTGCATCAAAAAGAATAAAGTACCCAGGAATAAACCTAACGAAGGAAGTGAAAGACCTGTACTCTGAAAACTACAAGACACTCCTAAGAGAAATTAAAGAGGACACTAACAAATGGAAAAGCATCCCATGCTCTTGGCTAGGAAGAATCAATATTGTCAAAATGGCTATACTACCTAAAGCAATCTACAGATTCAATGCAATCCCTATCAAACTACCAACAGCTTTCTTCAATGAACTGGAACAAATAATTCTAAAATTCATATGGAACCACAAAAGACCCCGAATAGCCAAAGCAATCCTGAGAAGGAGGAATAAAACAGGGGGAATTACACTCCCTGACTTCAAGCTCTACTACAAAGCCACAGTAATCAAGACAATTTGGTATTGGCACAAAAACAGACCCACAGACCAGTGGAACAGAATAGAAAATCCAAACATTAACCCAAACATATACAGTCAATTAATATTTGATAAAAGTGCCTTGGATATACAATGGGGAGATGACAGCCTGTTCAGCAGCTGGTGTTGGAAAAACTGGACAGCTACATGTAAGAGAATGAAACTGGACTACTGTCTAGCCCCATACACAAAGGTAAACTCAAGGTGGATCAAAGATTTGAATGTAAGACATGAAACCATAAAACTCTTAGAAAAAAACATAGGCAAAAATCTCATGGACATAAACATGAGCAACTTCTTCATGAACATATCTCCCCGGGCAAGGGAAACAAAAGCAAAAATGAACAAGTGGGACTATATCAAGCTGAAAAGCTTCTGTACAGCAAAGGACACCATCAGTAGAACAAAAAGACATCCTACAGTATGGGAGAATATATTCATAAAAACGTATCTGATAAAGGGTTGACATCCAAAATATATAAAGAACTCATGCACCTTAACAAACAGAAAGCAAATAATCCAATTAAGAAATGGGCAGAGGACATGAATAGACACTTCTCCAAAGAAGAAATTCAGATGGCCAACAGGCACATGAAAAGATGCTCCACATCGCTAATCATCAGAGAAATGCAGATTAAAACCACAATGAGATATCACCTCACACCAGTGAGGATGGCCAACATCCAAAACACAAACAACAACAAATGTTGGCGAGGATGTGGAGAAAAGGGAACCCTCCTACACTGCTGGTGGGACTGCAAATTAGTTCAACCATTGTGGAAAGCAGTATGGAGGTTCCTCAAAAAACTCAAAATAGAAATACCATTTGACCCAGGAATTCCACTCCTAGGAATTTACCCTAAGAATGCAGCAGCCCAATTTGAAAAGGACAGATGCACCCTATGTTTATTGCAGCACTATTTACAATAGCCAAGAAATGGAAGCAACCTAAGTGTCCATCAGTAGATGAATGGATAAAGAAGATGTGGTACATATACACAATGGAATATTATTCAGCCATAAGAAGAAAACAAATCCTACCATTTGCAACAACATGGATGGAGCTAGAGGGTATTATGCTCAGTGAAATAAGCCAAGCCGAAAAAGACAAGGATCAAATGATTTCACTCATATGTGGAGTATAAGAACAAAGAAAAAAACTGAAGGAACAAAACAGCAGCAGACTCACAGAACCCAAGAACGGACTAATAGTTACCAAAGGGAAAGGGACTGGGGAAAATGGGCGGGAAGGGAGGGATAAGAGGGAAAAAGGGGCATTACGATTAGCAGATGTAATGTTGGGGGGGCACGGGGAGGGCAGTACAACTCAGAGAAGACAAGTAGTGATTCTGTAACATCTCACTACGCTGATGGACAGTGACTGTAATGGGGTTGGTGGGGGGGACCTGATGAAGGGGTAGTTTAATAATCGTAATATTGCACATGTAATTGTAAATTAATGATAATAAAATAAATTATATTAAAAAAAAAAGTTAAAAAAAAAGGACCTATCATAGCCAAAACAATTATAAAAAAGAAAAAGAACAACGGTGGATGATTTTCACTACCTAATTTCAAGACATGCTACAGAAATATAATAATCAGGATGACATGAAACTGAATTTAAGGAGATACAGGGAAACAGCAAGACAGGAAGTATAGGAATAAAACTACAAAAATATGTCCTACTGATTTTCAATAAACGGTCATGGTTATTCAACAGGAGAAAGGGTACTCTTTCAATAAATGGTGCTAGCACAACTGGGAATTTAAGTGGAAAAAGAAAATTAACCTTGGACCCTAACCTCACACAATATACAATAGTTAACTCAATATGGGTCATGGACGTAAACATAAAAAATAAAACTAAAAAAAAATCTTCCTTAAGAAAACACAGGAGGCAAGTATCAAATCATTTCACTCATATGTGGAGTATAAGAACAAAGAAAAAAACTGAAGGAACAAAACAGCAGCCGACTCACAGAACCCAAGAACGGACTAATAGTTACCAAAGGGAAAGGGACTGGGGAAAATGGGCGGGAAGGGAGGGATAAGAGGGAAAAAGGGGCATTACGATTAGCAGATGTAATGTTGGGGGGGCACGGGGAGGGCAGTACAACTCAGAGAAGACAAGTAGTGATTCTATAGCATCTCACTACGCTGATGGACAGTGACTGTAATGGGGTTGGTGGGGGGGACCTGATGAAGGGGTAGTTTAATAATCGTAATATTGCACATGTAATTGTAAATTAATGATAATAAAATAAATTATATTAAAAAGAAAAGAAAACACAGGAGGAAATCTTTGGGAATTTAGGTTAATCAGAGATTTCATACACAACAAGGACAAATATAAAAGAAGAAATCAATATACTGGACTTCATAAAAATTTTAAACTTTTACCCTTCAAAAGATGCAAATGAGGCAAGCCATGGAAAAAGAATACCATTCTTATTTTACAAAGGACTTGCATTCACAATATATAAATAATTTTACAACTCAGAAGTAAAACAATCATTTAAAAATGGGTAAAAAAATTGAATAGACAAAAGAAGACGACATATGAATGGCCATAAGCAAATGAAAAGATGCTTGATGCCTTAGTCAGCAGGGAAATGCAAATTTAAACTATAATGATACCACTCCACATCATTAGAATGGCTAAAATTGAAAAGACTAGTCATATCAAATATTAACAAAGTTATAGAACTAATGAACATTGATAGACTGTTAACGGGAACGCAAGATGGTTCAACTACTTTGGAAAACACTTTAGCAATTTCTTTCTTTTTTTTTTTTTACTTCTTTTTTTTTTTATTAAGGTAATATTGATATATACTCTTATGAAGGTTTCACATGAAAAAACAATGTGGTTACTACATTTACCCATATAACAAGTCCCCACTTATATCCCAATTCAGTCACTGTCCATCAGTGTAGTAAGATGACACAGATTCACTGTTTGCCTTCTCTGTGCTACACTGTTTTCCCCATGATTCCCCACACCATGTGTACTAAACATAATACCCCACAATCCCCTTCTCCCACCCTCCACACCCACCCTCCCACAGCCCTCCCCTTTGGTAACCACTAGTTCCTTCTTGGAGTCTCTGAGTCTGCTACTATTTTGTTCCTTCAGTTTTGCTTCATTGTTATACTCCACAAATGAGGGAAATCATTTGGCACTTGTCTTTCTCCGCCTGGCTTATTTCACTGAGCATAACATCTTCCAGCTCCATCCATGTTGTTACAAATGGCAGGATTTGTTTCTTTCTTATGGCTGAGTAGTACTCCATTGTGTATATGTACAACATCTTCTTTATCCATTCATCTACTGATGGACACTTTGGTTGCTTCCATATCTTGGCTATTGTAAAAAGTGCTGCAATAAACATAGGGGTGCATATGTCTTTTTGAATCTGAGAAGTTGTATTCTTTGGGTAAACTCCAAGGAGTGGGATTCCCAGGTCAAATGGTATTTGCATTTTTAGTTTTTTGAGGAACCTCCATATTGCTTTCCACAATGGTTGAACTAGCTTACATTCCCACCAGCGGTGTAGGAGGGTTCCCCTTTCTCCGCATCCTCGCCAGCATTTGTTGTTCTTAGTCTTTTCGATGGTGGCCATCCTAACTGATGTGAGGTGATATCTCATTGTGGTTTTAATTTGCATTTCCCTGATGATTAGTGATGTAGAGCATCTTTTCATGTGTCTGCTGGCTTTCTGAATTTCTTCTTTCGAGAACTGTCTCTTCATATCCTCTGCCCATTTTTTAATCGGGTTATTTGCTTTTTGGGTGTAGAGTTGTGTAAGTTCTTTATATATTTTGGATGTTAACTCCTTGTCAGATATGTCATTTACAAATATATTCTCCCATACTGTAGGATGCCTTTTTGTTCTGTTGATGGTGTCCTTTGCCGTACAGAAACTTTTTAGTTTGATGTAGTTCCATGAGTTCATTTTTGCTTTTGTTTCCCTTGCTCGAGGAGATGCGTTCAGGAAGAAGTCACTCATGCTTATATTCAGGAGATTTTTGCCTATGTTGTCTTCTAAGAGTTTTATGGTTTCATGACTTGCATTCAGGTCCTTGATCCATTTTGAGTTTACTTTTGTGTATGGGGTTAAACAATAATCCAGTTTCATTCTCTTGCATGTAACTGTCCAGTTTTCCCAACACCAGCTGTTGAAGAGGCTGTCATTTCCCCTGTATGTCCATGGCTCCTTTATCATATATTAATTGATCATATATGGTTGGGTTTATATCAGGGCTCTCTAGTCTGTTCCATTGGTCTATGGGTCTGTTCTTGTGCCAGTACCAAAGTGTCTTGAGTACTGTGGCTTTGTAGTAAAGCTTGAAGTTGGAGAGCATGGCAATTTCTTATAAAATTAAATATACACTTAGCATATGATTTAGCAAACACACTCAGTATTTATCCAGGAGAAATGAAAACTAAATTTATGTGTTCTCACTGAATCTGTACACAAATGTTCCTAGAAGCTTCACTTAGAATTGCCAAAAAGTGGAAACAGCCAAAATGACCATAAACAGGTGAATGATAATGGTATATACATATAAAGGAAAACTTCTCAGAATAAAACATAACCAATATACAACATGGAACAGACTCAAAAACATTCTGCTGAGCAAAAGAAGCGGGCATGAAAAAGATCATATTGTATAATTTCATGTATATGAAACTCTAAGAAAGACATCTAATCTACAGTGATGGCAAAGAGATCAATGATTGCCTGGGGTAGGGATGTAGGCTAATTAACTGGGATGCAGGGAAACCTTCCAGAGTGATACAAATGTTTGTGATGAGTATATGCACTTGTCAAATCTCACCCAAGTGCACACTTAAAACAAGTGCATCTTTTTTTGTTGTATATATATTATACCTCAGTTAAGAAAAAAAGAGACAAAATCAGATAAAAGATATCATTACAATCATCTTCAGTACATACTAGCAGTGGAATCCTTAAACCAATGATTCTCAAACTTGTTCTTATCCAACCTACCAGGAATATACACCACCCCCATCTGTTCACTATGGAATCAATCCTCAAGATAGGGATAGTTCATTAGGAATTTGGAAAAGTTCCCTAGATACTGATATGCTCCTCCATGTTAGCCCTCTTAAGACTGTGTATCCTAAAGCTACCTGTATGATGTACTTTTTCAAAGAAATACTGGAGTGTTTGAAGTTTACAAAGCACTTTTACATTCATATCTTCATTATTTCACTTGATCCTTGGACTGTTCTGAGGTAAGGGCAGAGATCATTAGCCTCACTTTGCCTATGAAGTGGTCTCAGAGCAACTATGCAAATTGCTTAAAATCACAAATGGGTAAGTGACAGAGCTAGCACCTGAACCAGGTCTTAGAACCCTAAGGCTAGAGTTCTTCCCAACACTTCAAAAATGAACAATATCTTTACAGATGAAATAATATGACTGCTAGGATTTGATTTTAAATACTTCAAGGGAAAAAAGAAGAGGAAAGATGGCAGCATGAGGTGAGACAGATCCCGCCTCCTAAAACTGCACATAATACGAAAATATAATTAATACAACTAATCCTGAAAGAGCAACAGGAAAGAGTTGCATACACCTGGAGAAAAGAACACACCTCATGGAACAGGGTAACATACCAAAGCTGTGGCAGGGGGTACCCAGGCCCTTCCCCCACCCCAGCTCACAGGAGGGAAGAAAGAGGCGGGAGGAAGAAAAATAAGGCGGGAGGGAGTGGATGCCTGTGACTTCTGAACACCGAGCTCTGGAGATCTGCTTTGGGAGCAAAAACCTACATTGTATGGTACTCTGGTGATTAGCGGGGTTGGAAAGCTAAGACAGGCAGAATACCTGGAGAGACTGAGATTCCAGCCGCTTGCGGAAAACAGGGATACATATCCAGCTGCTCTGTGACAAAATTAAGGTGCGCAGTCTGAGAGACTTCCTGACAGTGAGAGGGCTGCTAAAGGGGCAAGTATTACATACAGCTTACTGCTCAGGAGAAAGGACAGGTAGACAAAATTGTCCAGGTGCACTCGCCCCAGCAGGGTGGGAACTTTCACGATCTTCAGGCGCTCCAGGCCCCTGGCTGGCTATGCAACTGTAAGGCCCACCTCCGTGATATGCAGCCTCCTGCGCCTTCCTCCCAGCCAGCCCACACCTGGATCACAAACTGGCAAACCATGCCGTGGTGACCGGCCACCCAGAGGGAAGCGCCACCTACAGCAGCAAAGCACAGAGGCTTATACCTGTGTGCTCGGCGGACTGGTTCTGGCAGTGGAGACAGGCATAGCAGCAGAGAAGCAAGAAACAGGTCTTTCCTCCCCCCAGGCACCAATACCACTCCCCTGCGACTGCCAACATTGCTTCAGGGGCTGAGGAACTCCAGAGAGTAGAGTTTCTGGGCACTAGAGGGGGCCATATACAAATATGAAAGGCCAAAGAAACTTGGTTCAAGGTAAATTATGAATACAACTCCTGAGAAAGATTGAAATGAAATCTACATCATGAATCTTCCTGAAAGGAATTTCAAAATAAAAATCATTAATATGCTCATGGAGGTACATAAAGATATCCAAGAACTCAAAAATGAATTCCAGTTGGAGATCCAGTTGTTGAACAGTACAATCGAGGGTATTAAAAGAAGGTTAGATATGGTGGAGGAGATGATAAATGAAATAGAAATTGAAGAGGAATACAAAGAAGCTGAGGAACAGAGCGGAAAAAAGGATCTCTAAGAATGAAAGAATATTGAGAGAACTGTGTGACCAATCCAAATGGAACAATCTGGAGAAAAAGGGATAAAAAGTGTTTTTGAGGAGGTTACTGCTGAAAACTTCCCCAATCTGGGGAAGGAGATAGTCTCTCAGGCCATAGAGGTGCACAGATCTCCCAACACAAGGGACCCAAGGAAGACAACACCAAAACATATAGTAATTAAAATGGCAAAGATCAAGGATAAGGACAGACTATTAAAAGCAGCCAGAGAGAGAAATAAGATCACATACAAAGGAAAGCCCATCAGGCTATCATCAAACTTCTCAGCAGAAACCTTACAGGCCAGAAGGGAAATGGCATGATGTATTTAATGCAATGAAGCAGAAGGGCTTTGAACCAAGAATACTTTATCTGGCAAGTTTATTATTTAAATTTGAATGAGGAATTAAACAATTTCCAGATAAGCAAAAGCTGAGAGAATTTACCTCCCATAAACCGTCTCTACAGCGTATTTTGGAGGGACTGCTATAGATAGAAGTGTTCCTAAGGTTTAACAGCTGTCACCAGAGGTACTAAAACCACAGTAAAGAAAGTAGAACAATTAATTACTAAGCAAATGCAAAATTAAATCAACTACCCCCATAGTCAATCAACGGACAAAGAGCACAGAATATAATACTTAATATATAAAGATTGGTGGAGGAAAAAAAAGGGCGGGGGAAAGAACTTTTAGATTGTGCTTGTAATAGCATACTATATGTGAGTTAAATTAGGCTCTTAGTAAGGAAGTTAACCTTGAACCTTTGGTACCCATGAATCTATAACCTGCAATGGCAGTAAGTACATACCTATCAATAATCACTCTAAATGTAAATGGTCTGAATGCACCAATCAAAAAACATTGAGTCAGGGATATTCAAGATGGCAGTGTGAGAGGTGAAACGGAGAACTCCTCCCAAAACCACAAATAGTACAAAAATATAGTTAATTAATACAAGTAACCCTAAAACAATAAGAAAGAAGGCTGCACCAGACTGCATACAGACCTCAGGAACAGAGCAGACCTCACAAACAGGGTAATGTAAGAAAGCCTTAATCTGGAGGGACCCAGGTCCTTCCCCCACCCCAGCTCACCAGCGGGAGGAAGAGAAATGGAGTGGGGAGGGGGTGGAAGGTTCAGACTGCTGAGCGCCTAGCCCTGGAGATCCGCTTTGTGAGCAGAAGGCTATATTGTGTGGTGCTCTGGATGTTGGGGAGCTCGGACGGGCAGAGTGCTTGGGAAGACTGACATTCCGGCCATTTGTCTGTGGGGGGGATCCATAGCCAGCACCTCTGTGTCAGAGGAGGGGCGTGAGGTCTGAGAGGCTTCCTAGCAGCAAGAGGGCTGCTGGCGGGGTGGGGTTTGCACAGAGCATGCTGCATGGGAGAAGGGAGAGCTGGACCAGGTTGTCTAGGCACACTCTGCCCAGCTGGTTGGGAACTTTAAGGAACTTCAGATCCTCCAACCGCCTCGCTGCCTACTCAGCTCCGAGGCCCCTAGTGTGACACGCAGCCTGCTGCACCTTCCTCATAGTCTGCCAGCACCGATGCTCAAACTGGCAGTCACTGTGCTGGAGAAAGGGAACCCAGCGGGAGGCCCCGCCTACAACAGCTAGAAACGCAAAGCACTGAGGTTTACACGTGTGTGCTTAGCCCAGTGGCTCTGACACTGGAGAAGGGCACCACAAACGGAAATCAGGAAACAGATCTTTCCTCCCTCCCAGACATCAGCTCCACTCCCCTATGACCACCAACCTCACTCTAGGGGCTGAGCAGCTCCACAGACTGGAGTTTCTGCACACTAGTGGGTACCACACAGAAATATGAAATGCCAAAAGAACATGGTTCAGACCAAAATCTCACAAACCCCAGAAACAGGGCCAAATGAAACCGAACTCACAAATCTTCATGAAAGAGGGTTCAAAATAAAAATTATAAACATGCTTAGGGAAGTACAGAAAAATATTCAAGAACTCAGGAATGAATTTAAGTCAGAGATTCAATCATTAAGAAATTCCATTCTAAAAAGAAACATACAATGGAGGGATTTAAAAGCAGATTAGATGTAGTAGAGGAGACGGTAAATGGAATAGAAATCAGAGAAGAGGAATACAAAGAAGCTGAGGCACAGAGAGAAAAAAGAATCTCTAAGAATGAAAGAATATTGAGAGAACTGTGTGACCAAACCAAACGAAACAATATTTGCATAATAGGCATACCAGAAGAAGAGAGAGAAAAAGGGATAGAAAATGTCATTGAGGAAGTAACTGCACAAAACTTGCCCAATCTTTGGAAAGAGATAGTCTCTCAAGCCATGGAGGTGCACAGATCTCCCAACAAAAGGGACCCAAGGAAGACAACATAAAGACATATAATAATTAAAATGGCAAACATCAAGGATAAAGACAGACTTTTAAAAGCAGCTAGAGAGAGAAAAAAGATCACAAAGGAAAACCCATTAGGCCATCATTAGACTTCTCAACAGAAACCTTACAGGCCAGAAGGGAGTGGAATGATACATTTAGTACAATGAAGCAGAAGGGCCTTAAACAAAGAATACTACACCTGGCAAGGTTATCATTTAATTTTAAAGGAGGGATTAAACAATTCTCGGATAAACAAAAGCTTACAGAATTTACCTCCCACAAACCACCCCTATAGTGAATTATGTAGGGACTCCTAAAGATGGAAGTATTCCTAAGGCTAAAAAGATGTCACCCTAGGATTAGACAAAGAGTACAGAATATGATTCCTAACATACAAAGAATGGAGGAGGAAAAAAAAAAACGGAACCTTTGGGTTGTGTTTGTAATAGCACATGGAGTGAGTTGGGTTTGACTGTTGGATGGTCGGAAAATTACCCTTGAACCTTTGGTAACCACGAATCTAAAGCCTGCAATGGCAATAAATACATACCTATTGATAATCACCCTAAATGTAAATGGACTGAATGCACCAATAAAAAGACATAAGAGTTATACTAAATGGATAAAAAACAAGACCCATCTATATGCTGCCTACAAGAGACTCACTTCAAACCCAAAGACAAACACAGAATGAAAGTAAAGGGATGGAAAAAGATATTTCATGCAACTAACAGTGAGAAAAAGGCAGGAGTTGCAGTACTTCCAACAGACAAAATAACTTCCAAAGAAAGTCAAAAGAGACAAAGAAGGACATCACATAATGATAAAAGGGTCAGTCCAACAAGAGGATATAACTATCATAAATATCTATGCACCCAACACAGGTCACCTACATATGGGAAACAAATACTAAGAGAATTAAAAGGGGGAAATAGAATGCAATGCATTCATTTTAGGAGATTTCAACACACCACTCACTCCAAAGGACAGATCAACCAGACAGAAAATAAGTAAGAGACGGAGGCACTGAACAACATATTACAACAGATGGACCTAATGGACATATACAGAACACTCCATTCAAAAGCAACAGGATACACATTCTTCTCAAGTGCACATGGAACATTTTCAAGAATAGATCATATATTAGGCCACAAAAAGAATCTCAGTAAATTCAAAAAGATTGAAATTGTACCAACCAGCTTCTCAGATCACAAAGGTAAACGAAAAAGCCCACAAACACATGGAGGCTTAATATCATGCTCCTAAATAATCAATGGATCAATGACCAAATCAAAACAGAGATCAAGCAATATACGGAGACAAATGACAACAAGAATTCAACACTGCAAAATCTGTGAGATGCAGTGAAAGCTGTGCTAAGAGGGAAATATACTGCAATACTGGCCTACCTCAGAAAAGAAGAACAACCCCAAATGAACAGTCTAAACTCACACTTAATGAAAGTAGAAAAGGAAGAACAAATGAGGCCCAAAGTCAACAGAAGGAGGGACATAATAAAGATTAAAGCAGAAATACATAAAATTGAGAAGAATAAAACAATAGAAAGATTCAATGAAAGCAGGAGCTGGTTCTTCGAGAAAATAAACAAAATAGATGAACCTCTAGCCAGACTTATCAAGAAAAAAAGAGAGTCTACACACATAAACAGAATCAGAAATGAGAAAGGAAAAATCACTACGGATACCACAGAAATACAAAGAATTATGAGAGAATACTATGAAAAATTATATGCTAACAAACTGAATAACCTAGAAGAAATGGACAACTTTCTAGAAAAATGCAACCTTCCAAGGCTGACCCAGGAAGAAACAGAAAATCTGAATAGACCAATTACCAGCAAAGAAATTGAACTGGTAATCAAAAAACTACCTAAGAACAAAACCAGTGGATTGGATGGTTTCACTGCTGAATTTTATCAAACATTTAGTGAAGACCTAATAGCCATCCTCCTTAATATTTTCCAAAAAGTAGAAGAGGAAGGAATACTCCCAAACTCATTCTACGAGGCCAACATCACTCTAATACCAAAACCAGGCAAAGACCCCATCAAAAAAGAAAATTACAGACCAATATGCCTGATGAATGTAGATGCAAAAATACTCAACAAAATATTAGCAAACCAAATTCAAAACTATACCAAGAGGATCATAAGCCATGATCAAGTGGGATTCATCTCAGGGATGCAAGGATGGTACAACATTCGAAAATCCATCAACATCATCCACCACATCAACAAAAAGAAGAACAAAAACCACATGATCATCTCCATAGATGCTGAAAAAGCATTTGACAAAATTCAGCATCCATTCCTGATTAAAACGGCAAGTACCTCAACATCATAAAGGCTATATATTACAAACCCACAGCTAACATCATACTTAACGGCGACACGCTGAAAGCTTTTCGTCTAAGATCGGGAACAAGACAGGGATGCTCACTCTCTCCACTGTTATTCAACATAGTACTGGAGATCCTAGCCACAGCAATCAGACAAAACAAAGACATATAAGGCATCCAGATTGGTAAAGAAGAAGTCAAATTGTCACTATTTGCAGATGACATGATACTGTACATAAAAAACCCTAAAGATTCCATTCCAAAACTACTAGAACTAATATCTGAATTCAGCAAAGTTGCAGGATACAAAATTAACACCCAGAAATCTGTTGCTTTCCTATACACTAATGATGAACTAACAGAAAGAGAAATCAGAAAAACAATTCCATTCACAATTGCATCAAAAAGAGTAAAATACCTAGGAATAAACCTAACGAAGGAAGTGAAAGACCTGTACTCTGAAAACTACAAGACACTCCTAAGAGACATTAAAGAGGACACTAACAAATGGAAATGCATCCCATGCTCTTGGCTAGGAAGAATAAATATTGTCAAAATGGCTATACTACCTAAAGCAATCTACAGATTCAATGCAATCCCTATCAAACTACCAACAGCTTTCTTCAATGAACTGGAACAAATAATTCTAAAATTCATATGGAACCACAAAAGACCCCGAATAGCCAAAGCAATCCTGAGAAGGAGGAATAAAACAGGGGGAATTACACTCCCTGACTTCAAGCTCTACTACAAAGCCACAGTAATCAAGACAATTTGGTATTGGCACAAAAACAGACCCACAGACCAGTGGAACAGAATAGAAAATCCAAACATTAACCCAAACATATACAGTCAATTAATATTTGATAAAACTGCCTTGGATATACAATGGGGAGATGACAGCCTCTTCAGCAGCTGGTGTTGGAAAAACTGGACAGCTACATGTAAGAGAATGAAACTGGACTACTGTCTAGCCCCATACACAAAGGTAAACTCAAGGTGGATCAAAGACCTGAATGTAAGTCATGAAACCATAAAACTCTTAGAAAAAAACATAGGCAAAAATCTCTTGGACATAAACATGAGCACTTCTTCATGAACATATCTCCCCGGGCAAGGGAAACAAAAGCAAAAATGAACAAGTGGGACTATATCAAGCTGAAAAGCTTCTGTACAGCAAAGGACACCATCAGTAGAACAAAAAGACATCCTACAGTATGGGAGAATATATTCATAAAAAACGTATCTGATAAAGGGTTGACATCCAAAATATATAAAGAACTCATGCACCTTAACAAACAGAAAGCAAATAATCCAATTAAGGAATGGGCAGAGGACATGAATAGACACTTCTCCAAAGAAGAAATTCAGATGGCCAACAGGCACATGAAAAGATGCTCCACATCGTTAATCATCAGAGAAATGCAGATTAAAACCACAATGAGATATCACCTCACACCAGTGAGGATGGCCAACATCCAAAACACAAACAACAACAAATGTTGGCGAGGATGTGGAGAAAAGGGAACCCTCCTACACTGCTGGTGGGACTGCAAATTAGTTCAACCATTGTGGAAAGCAGTATGGAGGTTCCTCAAAAAACTCAAAATAGAAATACCATTTGACCCAGGAATTCCACTCCTAGGAATTTACCCTAAGAATGCAGCAGCCCAGTTTGAAAAGACAGATGCACCCCTATGTTTATCGCAGCACTATTTACAATAGCCAAGAAATGGAAGCAACCTAAGTGTCCATCAGTAGATGAATGGATAAAGAAGATGTGGTACATATACACAATGGAATGTTATTCAGCCATAAGAAGAAAACAAATCCTACCATTTGCAACAACATGAGTGGAGCTAGAGGGTATTATGCTCAGTGAAATAAGCCAAGCCGAAAAAGACAAGTATCAAATGATTTCACTCATATGTGGAGTATAAGAACAAAGAAAAAATACTGAAGGAACAAAACAGCAGCAGACTCACAGAACCCAAGAACGGACTAATAGTTACCAAAGGGAAAGGGACTGGGGAAAATGGGCGGGAAGGGAGGGATAAGAAGGAAAAAGGGGCATTACGATTAGCAGATGTAATGTTGGGGGGGCACGGGGAGGGCAGTACAACTCAGAGAAGACAAGTAGTGATTCTATAGCATCTCACTACGCTGATGGACAGTGACTGTAATGGGGTTGGTGGGGGGGACCTGATGAAGGGGTAGTTTAATAATCGTAATATTGCACATGTAATTGTAAATTAATGATAATAAAATAAATTATATTAAGAAAAAAAAAAGGTGAAGCAAGGACATGAACAGAAAACTCTCAATAAGGAAATCCAAAGGCCAAAAACATCGAAAAGGGCTAACTCCAGTAATAGTGACATTAAAATTAAGCAAAACTGAGAGACTATTTATCATCTGGCAGACTAGGAAAAACTAAATTAAGTAATTACATTTAATAATGTGATGCTATGGAAAACCCACTGCCAGTGGAGCTGGAAATTCTGACAACCTATTTACAGAGTAGTCTAGTAGTAATAACATTTAAAACCTATTTCCTTTAACTCAGAAATCCCTCTTTGGAGACTAGTCTGTAAAAACAAAAGCATCAGCAAGAAAGGTGGCACCTAAAAGGATTAAAGATGGTGGAGTGAGAGGTGAGACACAGGCTTCCTCCTAAAACCGCATATAATATGAACATATAATTAATACAACAACTAATCCGGAAAGAGAAACAGGAAAGAGGACTGCACCAGAGTGCATACACCTGGAGAAAGAGCAGACCTCACAGAACAGGGTAACATACCAAAGCTGTGGACTGGCGGGACCCAAGCCCTTCCCCCACCCCAGCTCACCGGCGGGAGGAAGAGAAATAGAGCATAGAGGGAGTGGAGGCCTGGGACTGCTGAATACCTAACTCTGGAGATGTGCTCTGGAAGCACAAACCTACATTTCGTGATGCTTCTATGATACTCTCGTGACTATGGGGTTGGAAAGCTAAGACAGGCAGAATTCTTGGAGAGACTGAGATTCCAGCCACTTGTGGAAAGCAGAGATCCATACCCGGCTGCTCTGGGACAAAAAAAAGGCAGGCAGTCTGAGAGACTTCCTAACACGGAAGCCTTTAGCAAGAGGGCTGCTAAAGGGGCAAGGACTACACAGAGCTTCCCGCTCAGGAGAGAAGACAGGTAGACAAAATTGTCTGGGTTCACTCTGCCCAGCAGGTTGGGAACTTTGCCATAGAGACTCTCATATTTAAGGAGGAAAAAGAAATCTTCCTCCTCAGGTGATCTTAAGGTGCTACAGCTCCTTGGCTGGCTACACAGCTCCAAGAACCCCCTCCATGATACGCAGCCTACTGAGCCTTTCACCCAGCCAGCACCACGTGGATCTCAAACCGGCAAACCCTAACCTGGCGTTAGGCCAGCCAGAGGGAAGACCTGTCTACAACTACAAACGCAAAGCACAGAGGCTTAAAACTGTGTGCTCAGCCCACTGGTTCAGGCAGTGGAGACAGGCATTGCAGCCAGGAGGCAAGAAACAGCTCTTTCCTCTCCCCAGGCACAAATACCATTCCCCTGCAACCCAGACATTGCTTCAGGGACTGAGCAGCTCCAGGGAGTAGAGCTTCTGGGCACTAGAGGGTGCCATATACAAATATGAAATGCCAAAGGAACCTGGTTCAGAGTAAAATTATTAATACCCCTCCTGAGAAAGACTTAAATGACATCGACCTCATGACTCTTCTTGAAAGGGAGTTCAAAATAAAAATAATTAACATGCTCATGGAGGTACGGAAAGATATTCAAGAACTCAGGAATGAATTCCAGTCAGAGATCCACTCATTAAAGAGCACAATGGAGGGTATTAAAAGCAGACTGGATACGGTGGAGGAGACGATAAATGCAACAGAAATTAGAGAAGAGGAACACAAAGAAGCTGAGGCACAGAGAGAAAAAAGAATCTCTAAGAATGAAAGAATATTAAGAGACCTGTGTGACCAATAACCAAATGGAACAATATTTGCATTATAGGGATACCAGAAGAAGAAGAGAGAGAAAAAGGGATAGCAAGTATCCTTGAGGAGGTAATTGTTGAAAACCTCCCCAATCTGGGGAAGGAGGTAGTCTCTCAGGCCATGTAGATGCACAGAACTCCCAACACAAGGGACCCATGGAAGACAACACTAAGACATATAGTAATTAAAATGGCAAAGATCAAGGATAAGGACAGACTATTAAAAGCAGCCAGAGAGAGAAATAAGATTACATACAAAGGAAAGTCCATCAGGCTACCATTAGACTTCTCAATAGAAACCTTACAGGCCAGAAGGGACTGGCACGATGTATTTAATGCAATGAAGCAGAAGGGCCTCGAACCAAGAATACTTTATCTGGCAAGATTGTCATTTAAATTTGAAGGAGGGATTAAACAATTTCCAGATAAGCAAAAGCTGAATTTACCTCCCACAACCATCTCTACAGTGTATTTTAGACAGAGGGACTGCTATAGATGGAAGTGTTCCTAAGGTTTAATAGCTGTCACCAGAGGTAATAAAACCACAGTAAAGAAAGTAGAACAGCTATTACTAAGCAAATTCAAAATTAAATTAACTATCCCCAACGTCAATCAAGGGATAGAAAAAGAGTACAGAATATGATACCTAATATATAAAGAATGGAGAAGGAAGAAAAAGGAAGAAGAGGAAAAAAAAAGAACCTTTATATTGTGTTGCTAATAGCATATTAAGTGAGTTAAGTTAGACTCTCAGATAGTAAGGAAGTTAACCTTGAACCTCTGGTAACCATGCATCTAAAGCCTGCAATGCCAATAAGTACACACCTATCGATAATCACCCTAAATGTAAATGGACCGAATGCACCAATCAAAAGACAGAGTCACTGAATAGATAAAAAAAACAAGACCAAACTATATGCTGCCTACAAGACACTCATTTTAAACCCAAAGACATACACAGACTAAAAGTGAAAGGATGGAAAAAGATATTTCATGCAAACAACAAAGAGAAAAAAGCAGGAGTTGCAGTACTGTATGAGACAAAATAGACTTCAAAACAAAGAAAGTAACAAGAGACAAAGAAGGACATTACATAATGATAAAAGGGTCAATCCAACAAGAAGATATAACCATTATAAATATGTACGCGCCCAACACAGGAGCACCTACATATGTGAAACAAATACTAACAGAATTAAAAGGAGAAATAGAATGCAATGCATTCACTTTAGGAGACTTCAACACTCCACTCACTCTGAAGGACAGATCAACCACACAGAAAATAAGTAAGGAGACAGAGGCACTGAACAACACAATAAAACAGATGGACCTAAGAGACACCTACAGAACTATACACCCAAAAGCAGCAAGAATACACATTCATCTCAAGTGCTCATGGAACATTTTCAAAAACAGATCATATAGTAGGCCACAGAAAGGGCCTCAGCAAACTCAAAAAGACTGAAATTGTAACAACCAGTTTCTCAGACCACAAACATACGAAACTAGAAATAAATTACGCAAAGAAAATGAAAAAGCCCACAAAAACATGGAAGCTTCACAACATGCTCCAAAATAACCAACAGATCAATGACCAAATAGAGATCAAGCAATATATGGAGACAAATGACAACAATAATTCAACACCACAAAATCTGTGGGACATAGCGAAGGCCATGATAAGAGGAAAGTATATTGCAATACAGGCCTACCTCAGGAAAGAAAACAATCCCACATGAGCAGTCTAAAATCACAATAAACAAAACTAGAAAAAGAAGAACAAATGAGGCCCAAAGTCAGTAGAAGGAGGGACATAATAAAGATTAGAGCAGAAATAAATAAAATTGAGAAGAATGAAACAATAGAAAATATCAATGAAAGCAGGAGCTGGTTCTTCAAAAAAATAAACAAAATGGATAAACCCCAAGGCTGACTTATCAATAAAAAAAGAGTGTCTACTCACATAAACAGAATCAGAAATGAGAAAGGGAAAAATCACTATGGACACCACAGAAATACAAATAATTATAAGAGAATACTATGAAAAATCATATGGTAGCAAATTGGATAACCTAGAAGAAATGGACACCTTTCTAGAAAAATACAATCTTCCAAGGCTGACCCAGAAAGAAACAGAAAATCTCAACACACCAATTACCAGCAACGAAATTGAACTGGTAATCAAAAACCTACCTAAGAACAAAACACCTGGACCAGATGGCTTCACCGCTAAATTTTTTCAAACATTTAATGAAGACCTAATACCCACCCTCATTAAAGTTTTCCAAAGAGTAGAAGAAGAGGGAATACTTCCAAACTATTCTATAAGCCCAGCATCACTCTAATACTAAAACCAGGCAAAGAAACCACAAAAAAAGAAAATTACAGACCAATATCCCTGATGAACATAGATGCAAAAATACTCAATAAAATATTGGCAAACCATTCACAAATGCATCAAAAAGATCATCCATCATGATCAAGTAAGATTTTTATTCCAGGGATGCAAGGATGGTACAACATTCGGAAATCCATCAACATCATCCATCACATCAACAAAAAGAAGGACAAAAAACACACGATCATCTCCATAGATGCTGAAAAAGCATTCGACAAAATTCAACATCCATTCATGATAAAAACTCTCAACAAAATGGGTATAGAGGGCAAGTACCTCAACATAATAAAGGCCATATATGACAAACGCACAGCCAACATTATTATGTTTAACAGCAAGAAGCTGAAAGCTTTTCCTTTAAGATCGGGAACAAGACAAGGATGCCCACTCTCCCCACTGTTATTCAACATAGTTCTGGAGGTCCTAACCACGGCAATCTGACAACACAAAGAAATAAAAGGCATCCAGATTAGCAAGAAAGAAGTTAAACTGTCCCTGTTTGCAGATGACATGATACTGTACATAAAAAACCCTAAAGACTCCACTCCAAAACTACTAGATCTAATATCTGAATTTAGCAAAGTTGCGGGATACAAAATTAATATGCAGAAATCTGTGGCATTCCTATACACTAACAATGAACTACCAGAGAGGGAAATCAGGAAAACAATCCATTCACAGTTGCATCAAAAAGAATAAAATACCTATGAATAAACCTAACCAAGGAAGTGAAAGACCTATACTCTGAAACCTAAAAGACTCTCATGAGAGAAATTAAAGAAGATATCAATAAATGGAAACACATCTGTTCCTCATGGATAGGAAGAATAAATATTGTCAAAATGGCCATCCTGATTAGAGCAATCTACAGATTCAATGCAATTCCTATCAAAATACCAACAGCATTCTTCAACAAACTAGAGAAAATCGTTCTAAAATTCATATGGAACAACAAATGACCCCGAATAGCTAAAGCAATCCTGAGAAGGAAGAATAAAGCTGGGGGGATTATGCTCCCCAACTTCAAGCTCTACTACAAAGCCACAGTACTCAAGACAATTAGGCAGTAACACAAGAACAGACCCATAGACCAATGGAACAGACTAGGAAGCTCTGATATAAACCCAACCATATATGGTCAATTAATATATGATAAAGGAGCCATGGACATACAATGGGGAAATGACAGCCTCTTCAACAGCTGGTGTTGCAAAACTGGACAGTTACATGCAAGAGAATGAAACTGGATTATTGTTTAACCCCATACACAAAAGTAAACTCAAAATGGATCAAGGACCTGAATGCAAGTCATGAAACCATAAAACTCTTAGAAGACAACATAGGCAAAAATCTCCTGAATATAACCATGGGCAATTTCTTCCTGAATGTGTCTCCTCAAGGAAGGGAAACAAAAGTAAAAATGAACTCATGGAACTACATCAAACTAAAAAGTTTCTATGCAGCAAAGGACACCATCAACAGAACAAAAAGGCATCCTACAGTATGGGAGAATATATTTGTAAATGACATATCCAACAAGGAGTTAACATCCAAAATATATAAAGAACTTACATGCTTCAACACCCAAAAAGCAAATAAACTGATTAGAAAATGGGCAGAGGATATGAAGAGACACTTCTCCAAAGAAGAAATTCAGATGGCCAACAGATACATGAAAAGATGCTCCACATCACTAATCATCAAGGAAATGCAAATTAAAACCACAATGAGATATCACCTCACACCAGTAAGGATGGCCACCATCGAAAAGACTAAGAACAACAAATGCTGGCGAGGATGAGGAGAAGAGGGAACCCTCCTACACCGCTGGTGGGAATGTAAGCTAGTTCAACCATTGTGGGAAGCAATATGGAGGTTCCTCAAAAAACTAAAAATACAAATACCATTTGACCCGGGAATCCCACTCCTTGGAATTTACCCAAAGAATACAACTTCTCAGATTCAAAAAGACATATGCACCCCTATGTTAATTGCAGCACTTTTTACAATAACCAAGATATGGAAGCAACCTAAGTGTGCATCAGTAGAAGAATGGATAAAGAAGATGTTGTACATATACACAATGGAGTACTACTCAGCCATAAGAAAGAAACAAATCCTACCATTTGCAACAACATGGATGGAGCTGCAGGATATTATGCTCAGTGAAATAAGCCAGGCGGAGAAAGACAAGTGCCAAATGATTTTTCCTCATTTGTGGAGTATAACAATGAAGCAAAACTGAAGGAACAATATAGCAGCAGACTCAGAGACTCCAAGAAGTAATTAGTGGTTAACAAAGGGAAGGGCTGTGGGAGGCTGGGTGCGGAGAGTGGGAGAAGGGGATTGAAGGGTATTATGTTTAATACACATGGTATGGGGGGTCGCGGGAAAGACAGTGTAGCACAGAGAACACAAAGAGTGAATCTGTGGCATCTTACTACACTGATGAACAGTGACTGCATTGGGGTATGGATGGGGACTTGGTAATATGGGTAAATGTAGTAACTACATTATTTTTTCATGTGAAACCTTCATAAGAGTGTATATTAATAATACCTTAATTTAAAAAAAAGTGGCACCTACAAGGATGTTTATTGCAGCACTATAGTGGCAAATTGTAAACAAACTAAATGTCCATAGGAAAATAACTGAATGAATTATGTACGGCACATCCATACTATGAAACATAATAGGATGTTTAAAACAAGAGGATAGAATTATATTTACTGACCACAATGTGCTAAGAAAAACTTGTTACAGAGTAATATAAAAAATCTAATCTCCCTTTTGTGAAAACAAAAGCATCCCTAATACATGCACATTTATGTTAGCATCTACAGTATTTGACCAAGCATGGAGAGAAATATTAAAGTACACCCAGAATCTGGTGAAATGGGTGGGGGTCAAAAATGAAGAGAGCTGAGGAAAATTAATAGCTTTTTTTTTAAAGTATGTCTTTAGACTTTTTTCATTACAATGGACAACTATTATTTTGTAAATTTAAAAGACAAGGCTAAAGAAATTCTTTTAACAATCAGCATTATAAAAGTATATTATTCATTCACAATTGCATCAAGACAATTTGGTCTTGGCACAAGAACAGACCCATAGACCAAAGACAATTTGGTACTGGCACAAGAACAGACCCATAGACCAATGGAACAGACTAGCCAGCCCAGATATAAACCCAAACATGACAGCCTCTTCAACAACTGGTGTTGGCAAAACTGGACAGCTACATGTAAGAGAATGAAACTGGATTATTGTCTAACCCCATACACAAAAGTAAACTTGAAATGGATCAAAGACCTGAATGTAAGTCATGAAACCATAAAACTCTCAGAAGACAACATAGGCAAAAATCTCCTGAACATAAACATGAGCAACTTTTTCCTGAACCCATGTCCTTGGGCCAGAGAAACAAAAGCAAAAATGTACACATGGGACTACATCAAACTAAAAAGTTTCTGTACAGCAAAGGACACCATCAGCAGAACAAAAAGGCATCCTACAGTATGGGAGAATATATTTGTAAATGACATATCTGACAAGGGGTTAACATCCAAAATACATAAAGAACTCACACACCTCAACATCCAAAAAGCAAATAACCCGATTAAAAAATAGGCAGAGGATATGAACAGACAATTCTCCAAAGAAGAAATTCAGATGGCCAACAGGCATGGAAAAGATGCTTGACATCACTAATTATCAGGGAAATGCAAATTAAAACCACCATGAGCTCTCACCTCACACCAGTAGGAGGGCCAGCACTGAAAAGACTGAGAACAAATGCTGGAGAGTATGCAGAGAAAGGGGAACCCTCCCACACTGCTGGTGGGAATGTAAACTAGTTCAACCATTGTGGAAAGCAGTATGGAGTTTCCTCAAAAAATTAAAAATAGAAATACCATTTGACCCAGCAATTCCACTCCTAGGAATTAACCCAAAGAATACAATTTCTCAGATTCAAAAAGACATATGCACCCCTATGTTTACTACAGCACTATTTACAACAGCCAAGATATGGAAGCAACCTAAGTGTCCATCAGTAGATGAATGGATAAAGAAGATGTGGAACAGATACACGATGGAATACTATTCAGCCATAAGAAACAAATCCTACCATTTGCAACAACATGGATGGAGCTGGAGGGTATTATGCTCAGTGAAATAAGCCAGAGAAAGACAAGTACCAAATGATTTCTCTCATTCATGGAGTATAACAACAAAGCAAAAGTGAAGGAACAAAACAGCAGCAGACTCACAGACTCCAAGAAGGGACTTACTATGGGAAGGGTTGGGGGAGGGCAGGTGGGGACGGAGGGAGAAGGGGATTGAGGGGTATTATGATTAGTACACATGGTGTCGGGGGGATCATGGCGAAGACAATGTAGTATAGAGAAAACAAGTAGTGACTCTGTGATATCTTACTACACTGATGGACTGTTACTACAATGGTGTATGGCGGGGTCTCAATAATATGGGTGAATGTAGTAACCATAGTTTTTCATGTGAAACCTTCCTAAGAGTGTATATCAATAATACCTTAATAAAAAATTGTAATAAAAATAAAAGATGGAAAATACAAAAAAAAAGTACATTATTCAAACAAGTGGAGAGTCAGTTACAAATCACTACTAATGTATCAACATATTTCTATTTGGAGGAAAAAGACTGAAGTTCTCAACTTAGTGTTTAGTTTCCTCAGCATAATGAATGATGTAACAGGTATTCAAAAGAAAGAAGATAGCAGAAAGAGTAGATTTCTTTGCTGCCACATGATGCTTTTGCATAAGAAAGTGTGTGACTGAATAACATAAAGGAAAATGGTAATGTCAATTTTGGGATTAAACATCTAAATGATATTTTCAAAGACATGGAGATAAGATTTTGTATGTTTCTTAAACCTGAAAATGAACTTCACTGACATGAACTTTACCAGTCACAAGTAAATGACCTGAAATAGAGTCCCATAATTCACTCAGGAAACCCCGACTGCTTTTGGTTCTAGTATACACCAATTATTATATATCTGAACCCCTGAACAATTTTTGATTGTTTTCATTCATTTTCATTCTGCAGAGTAGCTAAGTGCCAGGTACTGTATTGTGTAATGTAGGATGCCATAGATTATCTAGTTCTTGCTCCCTGGCACCCATTTGCCTGGGGGGAAAAAAGTGCTACACCTTTTTACCTGGGAGTAGAGGAAAGGAGAATAGGTTCACTAGGTGGAAGAAGAAAAAAAGCACTCCAGATACAGGCAGAACAGGGACACCGAGAATGAAAGAACAGCAAAAAGTTCAGTGTGTGTAAATAATACAGCCAAATGCTAGTAAAATCAAACTGCAAGCTACTTCCTCATTCTACTTTCTCAAATAATCAACACCATTTATGAAGCTGTCATTATGGAAAGTTTCTGAAGAAAATACAGAGCCAGTGCATTCACTGATAGAGACAAATACACATTCAAACAGTATCAAAAAAAACTTTTTTATATTTTTTAAATAGAGAACATCACATATATTGGGTATAGTCATAAAAAGAAGCTCTTCTTACAACAGTTTTCCTTCCATAATCATATCAAAAACCTAGTATCTACAAAGATTCAAGTAGCTCTTCTAATGTGCCTAAATATTTTCAGTTATTGCCCCATTCATCTCAAATATTTCCATGGTATTTTAAAAGTATCATGTTCTCAAAAATCTCACAAAGTGGGAAGGGAACCAAAATCTTCTTTAAAAGTGAATTAAAAAATTAACTTCCCTTCCTTTTCTTTAGCTTGAAACTGAACAATTTCCCAACAGTGAGGTTTAGTAAATAACTTCACTAAATTGAACTAATTGTAAAAAATATTAAGGGAACTCCTTTTACTTTGAGTTATACAACTGTATGATCATTTACAAAAATTACATCTTATAACCAGTATAACATCATCTATTCTAGGACAATCTTAATGTTAACTCAAAGCCTTGTGAAAGAAGTTGTGAAAGAAGTACAAATATTTTATAGTTTCAAAGATTTAAGTTCATGTCTTTCTCATATTTGCTTTTCCCAAGAATCCATAAATTAGCCTCAAAGCCAGGAAAGCTGAAAAGCCTAGGATGCTCAGTACAACACAAATACAATCAAGTACAACAAGCAAGCTGGAGGTACCAAAGCAACTACATATCAGGTTACACTGTGACTGTTGCACTGTAAGAAGAGAGAAAGGGGGGGGAGGGTAAAAACTATTTACCTTTAAGATATCTTTATTTATAAAGTGCAAAGGTCACGTGTTTTCTTCAGCTCTTAAAAACTATGACGACTTTTTTCTTCTAAGGCTATTTTTCACTGACAACACTAGAAGTACGTAATGAAAAAAGCATTTCTCATTTCAATCATATTATCCTAAGCCTTGCCCTTTTATACAGAGGTCAGTTAAAAGTTAGACAAGTGTGGGTTTTTTCCCAGTTCTAGACCCACAAACTCTTGACAAGAGATTGTTCTAGTAATCAGAATTCATGCCAAATTAAGTATTCTGCATTACTCCATCAGTGAAGAAAAAACCTTACACGTTTTCAAGGTAGAAATGACAGCCTTTACTGAAATAAAATTTTCTACACAAAAAGGAAAAACAGAAAAATCCTAATACTTTTGACAATGATTTGTTTCAAAACCTCTAAGTCCAAGAAATATAAAAGCTTAGATAAATTCATATGTTCTCTTAATTTTAAAATTGCTTGCTAGTTTAAATATTATTTTGCATGGAGGAAATTGAATAAAAGTTACCAAGGGATAAAAGGAAGCCAAAATCAAGGACTGAAAACAAATTCATAAAGCAAGGATTCAATTACAAGCACCAAAAACAGTTAAATGAGTTGCTGCGACTTGAAGGTAATAGTTTTATATTTTTTGTAGCTAAATTTAAATGTTTTAAAGTTTTGTATCAATTTAAGTCCTGCTGTGTACACAAAATTTAAAAATCCTCATCAACTGCAAATATAAGAAGATTAAGCATTTTCAAAATCTGTTTTGGCATGTAGTTTTCCAGTTCAATTTTTTTTTAATTTAAAAATAATCTTTTGGAAAACACTCATTCAACTTTTTCAATTTGAGTTTTTATAAATCACAAAAAAAAAACCACTTGGGTTTTTGTTTTTGTACACTATTTATTTCAAGACTACTTTTTAAAATAAATAGTGTGATGTAATATCATGAAGACATTGTTGACAATTTTTGTACTTTATAATAAAGTTTCACTCCTAAAATTCACCCTCAAATCTAGAACTGCTGTCAGACCAAAGAAAAAGCAACCACTCCCCAAAGAAAATGAATTGAGGGATCCTAAACAAATTAATTTCAAGTAGCTACTTGAAATCCCAACAATTTTAGTCATAGTACACATTCATGTATGTGCTGGATCAATCAACTGGTACACTAAACAGCACTTTGCTTAAAATTTTAAGAGAAAAGGGCACTTTCACCAACTGAATGCAAACAAACCACCTAAGAATGATGTTTAAAAACCAGTACATTATACCATGAAATGAAGTGAGTTAAGTAACACCTATCTGATAGCTCTTCCAAAAGTGTAACTCAAATAATGGAACATTTCAGTAGCAACTACAGCAGACACTTAGTTAAATGAGTGAGCATTCCAAAGATGTTTCCTGTCTGACATTTTCTTCAACGCCCAGCCCCACAGTAAATACACAAATAGTAATCAATACAGTTTTGAAAAGTCTCCTTAAAACAAGTAACACTATCTACAGTAAAGACATTTCAGTTTTCTACTGAGACAACATATGACCAGTACAGGAATTTGTCTACCTGATGATGAAAACAATGCACTTACATGTGAATTAGAAATATTAAAAGATTTAATCCAGGTCAAGTTATAAATTTAAATTTGAGCAGTCAGCAGGCCGTAATCTCAAAAAGTTTTCTTACTTGCCGATGTAAAATAGACCAGAATGAGATGAAATGGAGGTGATTCAATCACAAGCACCCAACTTGAAATGCAAGAAAAAAAAATCAGTGAATTAATGTGCAATGCTTTTTATTCAAGCATACTATATTGCAAACAGAGTTTAAGATTAGAATAAAACTGGTGAGATTATGGGTGTCGGAGTGTCTATATTTTTTTAACCAAAAATTAAGGTGTATACAGTTTGACAAGCATTATGGGGAACAGTGGAAGTACGTATTTAAAATCCAAGTATCCCCAAGTATAGAGAAACCCAATACACGAAGTTGAAGTATTTTTTAGAATCAGCAAAGATCATTAATGTACAAAACACCTGACAGTTAAGATTACTAAGAAATATTTCATTCCTTTCTTCTGGTAACTAATCCACCTTACAGCTGCCAAAAAAAAAAGTTACTTTCCTTTCTACTACCTCAGATTCAGATCCTTCTTCACAGGCAGATTTTCATGCCCAGGGATACAAAACACCAAGAAAAATACCTAAGTGTCAATTAGCACCAAAAAGTTTGTGTTCAGAACAGGAAGGGAATCCACAAATGAGAAAACATTTGAGTCTCCTGCCTACACCCCCGCCCCAAGCAATTAAATCAACTTTATAAACATTTACTGTTGAAGTACACTATGAGTGGTTCGACGGATCTTCTACACCAAGCACTAAGGGAAATAACCAATAGTCCCGACTTTCGGGCAGTCTGGGAGACTAGGAACTGACGACCGCAGGAACAGGAGTTTGAGGAAAGGGCAAGCAGTGTACTAGCAGGTAAGTTTTTTAAAAACCTGTAGAATTGGGAAAGAAGTTAGTCGGAAGGTTGGAGGGAGACGAGGACAATGTCCGGTTCTAAGAGGACGGCTCTGCAGGCGCTGAGAGAGTTAGCATTTGGAAATGCTGAAAAGAGTTCTAGGAAGGCCTGACCGGATACAGGACAGAAGAACGCTGATACGTGGCTCAGGAAGGCACGCGGGGGCCACGAGGGGGTGGGGCCCGCCCCGCCCGCTGACCCCAGGCTCCCTGAATGAGCCCTCAAAAGGATCACAGCCTGGGAATCGGTGGGTTCACGGAGGCCCGCAGCAGCCGGGCAGCGCCACGGCACGGACCGGCCGCGCGGGGGGCCTCCCGTTCCGAGGCATGGGGGGTCGGCCCTCAGAAGCAGGAGCAGCCCGCGGGGCCCCGGGCCCCTCCTGGCCCGGCCTCTGTCCCGTCCTCACCCCCCGCAGCTTGGGACCGGACCCCTGGGACTGACAGGAAGCTTCCGGCCGAGCGCTCCAGGCAGGCGCGGGGCAAAAAAAGCAATATGCTCTTAGCGAGGCGAGTGACACTCACCGGCACGAAACCTCGAATGAAACCAGCAGCTCCGGGGGCGGCGGCGGCAGTGGCAGCAGGAACTGAACATCCAAAATGGCGGCTCCCTCAGCCTCACCACCGCTTCTGCAGGCGGAGGGATCCTTCGGGGGGAGGGTGTTCTTAGCTAACTTCACACACTATCGCAGAAACCTCGGTACCTGTCTTCCTTTCCTTGTCAGTTTCGCGTCTCCTGACTGCCCTTTCTCGTGCTTCCCCTCTCCTATTATCTAAGAATTCGGACCCTACCGAGGACTATTTGCCAAGGAGGAGGTGACTGTTCTTGGCAGAGCGACGCAAAGCGTACCAAGGTATGGGGCTGTCACTGATGACGCGAGACGCTGCTGCCGAGTCACCGCTACGAAGAGTCTGAGCGAGAAAAATCCGGTCGATCCCGGAGCCCACGGATATTGGTTCCGCTTGCGGAAGGAGAGCTGGGTTACCAAGAGGCCGCAACGCCTCCTGAAGTGGGCGGGGCTAGCAAGGTAGCGAAGGAAGTGAGTGAAGTGAGGTAAATGGGGGCGGTGAACACGGAGCCGGGCTGAACATGTCCTAATTCTCGAGAATCCCCATCTCTATCACCTTTGAGACTTTAGCTTTCTCTTTAGGTTGAGTTCAGGACCAAGCTTCAAGAGGTCATAGATTCTGTGATTTTATGTTATACTTGCAATGTATTTTATAAAGAATTAGAGTATAACGTAGAAGAATGGATTCCACGCCAATACCAGCGCTCAACTTTATGCCGTTAAACTCTCAGGGCTTCAGTTTCCTCATATATAAAGTGAAGAGGATTGGGGCTAGTGAGAGCTAAAACCCTTCCAGAGTGGGCTTTCTGACTGTAACTCCAGGAATAAATGACATGAGACAAAGACAGTCTAACCGGACAGTTCCTGGCCTGATAATTATTAACACCAAACACAAATATTTTCCATATGAACATAAGGAGGGCCATGTTAAAGGATGTACTGGCCCAGTTAAAGGAAAGGTGACCTACCTAAACTAAAATCCTTCATATAGATTGGTATTAAAGCACCTCTGAAGTGAATAAAGCAGAGCACCTGGCTGGATGCCAAAGAGAACTGAACTAACCACAATCTTGAGTTAAGGACCTGTCACAGCAGGTTGCACTTTTTTCTGTAGATTGTCACTTTCATGCAGGATTTCAAAACGTTTTACAAAAACTGAACTGAGTAGGCCGAGCCGTATCTTCTTCAACTACTGGGGTATGCCAAATCGCTGGTAAGAAAGGAGCCCAAGGTGTAATAATAGTAATTACCATTTTTTATTATTAAATATTGATATCACATTGTTTATAAAAGCATCTTCTTATGTATAATCTAATCTGACCCTTGGACAACTTCCTGAGTCATACTACACAAGCATAAGTAACTTAGTTTTACAAATAAGGAGACTAAGGCTCAGAGAAACGGTGACTTGCTGAAAGATCCTCCCCCACTGGAAGTACCTTCCTCCTGAGGAGAGGCAGCCACCTTGCTGTACACGAGGGTCCCTGGCCTTAGATTTGGAATATCCTACCCCTAACCCAATATTCTTTCAATAAACTTGTTTTTTTATGAGAAGGGGAAAAATCCTAGAATGAAACATTCAAAACCAAACTGATTTTTTTAAAGAGAGGAATTGGTTTACAGGTTATCACTTTCTCACGTGCAAAAGAAGCAATATAAACTCTCCTAAATGTATAAAATAGGATTCTGAAATAAAGATTTTGCATGACCACTAATGGCATTTAAATTAATTTAGCATTTTGCTGTGAACCTAAAACTGCTCTGAAAAATAAAGTCTATTAAAAAGAAAAACAAACACAAAATACCAGTTACACAGGAAACAAAACAAACAAAAAAACTAACCTGGCCATCTTGTTTTCTAAGCTTCTACTCAGTCTCCTAGAGCCACTAATATTTATTCCACCAGAACCTAGCAAATAATAGAAACTGGAAAGGAAACTAACATCTAGTGAGCACCTACTAAGTGCTAAAAAGCTTTCTATACTTTGTTTTCTTTTAATCATCATTATTTTCCGCATGTTACTGGTGAGAAAAGGGAGGCTCACAACTAGTAAGTGGCAGTCTAAATTTGAACCCAGGCATACAGATTCCACTAATTTCCTGAAAACAATTCTTTTATTCACTCCAAGTGTTTGCATATTCTTTCTTTAAGATGCTCATTTTAAAAAGAGACTTATTCCTCTAATTTCCATGTACATCTGACAGGAGGTATGATTTGTCAAAAGTCCTATAGCTACTAAGTGGGATTTAAATACACACCATATTGCCTCCCTAGAAAAAAGTGATAATTATGACAAATAAGGATCCAGGAGAAAATAAAAGTTTATTAACTATAATTAATAAAGTTCTATAGGACAGGATTTTCTCATCTAAGAATTACAGGATTTTAAGGGACAGGAATAATTACATGCATATGCACACATGCACATGCATACACATTATTACAGAGAACCATAGAAAAGAGATGTAAGGGACTGTACTTCAGACCCACACACAGGTACCATACTCAAATTGATGCCCAGGAGCCCTGATTCCCAGGCAAATACTCAATCCAAGACAAAGAAATTATGTGGTTTTCTTCAGCATTTTAAGGCCCTGGTTAAGTTCTTCAAAATCAACTTCCTCAAAACCACAAGGGTCAATGGATACGCTTGCTTGAGGATTTATATCAGGCAAATCAGGCAGCATAAACTTATCAAAACCAATCTTGACTCTGGATTCTGGCTTTGGAGAAGTTTGGGGGATGAGTTCTAGACCTGTTCATTTCAATAAATGTAATTAAAATTCACAACAATACAATCCCAGCCTCAAAGACAATAGGCTATTATTATTGCTTTTGAGAGAGCAGGATATATTATGGCTGGAAAACTGGACAATTCCCCCATCACGCAAATGGTGATAGTGATTACATTTTGTCATCCATCTTCTTCAAGGGAAATCTGGAATTTTTAAAAAGGCACAATTTTTCAAAACATATTCCAGGATAATCTAGTGTGGCAGTGGTTTTAAAACTTTTATTACAATTATTGAAACTGGAAAAAGAAGAACAAATGAGGCCCAAAGTCAGTAGAAGGAGGGACATAATAAAGATCAGAGAAGAAATAAAAGTGAGAAGAATAAAACAATAGAAAAAGTTAATGAAACCAAGGGCTGGTTCTTTGAGAAAATAAACAAAATAGAAAAACCCCTAGCAAGACTTATCAAGAAAAAAAGAGACTCTACACACATAAACAGAATCAGAAATGAGAAAGGAAAAATCACTAGGGACACCACACAAATACAAAGAATTATTAGAGAATACAATGAAAAATTATGTGCTAACAAACTGGAAAACCTAGAAGAAATGGACAAGTTTCTAGAAAAATACAGCCTTCCAAGACTGACCCAGGAAGAAACAAAAAATCTAAACAGACCAATTACAAGCAATGAAATTGAATCGGTACTCAAAAAACTACCCAAGAACAAAATCCCCAGAACAGATGGATTCACCACTGAATTTTATCAGACATTTAGAAAAGACATAATACCCATTCTCCTTAAAGTTTTCCAAAAAATAGAACAGGAGGGAATACTTCCAAACTCATTCTATGAAGCCAATATCACTCTAATACCAAAATCAGGCAAAGACACCACACACAAGAAAAACTACAGACAAATATCCCTGATGAACACAGATGCAAAAATACTAAACAAAATATTAGCAAACCGAATTCAAAAATACACCATGATCAAGTGGAATTCATCCCAGGGATGCAAGGATGGTACAACATTTGAAAATCCATCAACATCATCCACTATATCAATAAAAAGAAGGACAAAAACCACAAGATCATCTCCATACATGCTGAAAAAACATTCAACAAAATTCAACAACCATTTAAAATAAAAACTCTTAACAAAATGGGTATACAGGATAGCATCTCACTACACTGATGGACAGTGATTGTAATGGGGTATATGGTGGGGACTTGATGACGTGGGGAGTCTAGTAACCATAATGTTGCACGTGTAACTGTAGATTAATGATACCAAAATAAAAAATAAAATAAAATAAAGGGGTATACAGGGCAAGTACCTCAACATAATAAAGGCCATATATAACAAACCCACAGCAAACATCATACTTAACAGTGAAAAGCTGAAAGCTTTTCCTCTAAGATCAGGAAGAAGACAAGGATGCCCACTCTCCCCGCTTTTATTCAACTTAGTACAGGAGGTCCTAGCCACAGCAATCAGACAACACAAAGAAATACAAGGCATCCAGATTGGTAAGGAAGAAGTCAAACTTTCACTGTTTGCAGATGACATTATATTGTACATAAAAACCCTAAAGAATCCACTCCAAAACTACTAGATCTAATATCTGAATTCAGCGAACTTGCAGGATACAAAATTAATACACAGAAATCTGTTGCATTCCTATACACTAACGATGAACTAACAGAAAGAGAATCAGGAAAACAATTCCACTCACAATTGCATCAAAAAGAATAAAATACCTAGGAATAAACCTAACCAAGGAAGTGAAAGACAAATACCCTGAAAACTACAAGACACTCTTAAGAGAAATTAAAGAGGACACTAATAAATGGAAATTCATCCCATGCCCTTGGGTAGGAAGAATTAATATTGTCAAAATGGCCATCCTGCCTAAAGCAATCTACAGATTCAATACAATCCCTATCAAAATACCTACAGCATTCTTCAATGAACTAGAGCAAATAGTTCTAAAATTCATATAGAACCACAAAAGACCCCAAATAGCCAAAGAAACCCTGAGAAGGAAGAATAAAGCAGGGGGATCTCACTTCCCAACTTCAAGCTCTACTACAAAGCCACAGTAATCAAGACAATTTGGTACTGGCACAAGAACAGACCGATAGACCAGTGGAACAGAATAGAGAGCCCAGATATTAATCCAAGCATATATGTTCAATTCATATACGATAAAGGAGCCATGGATATACAATGGGGAAATGAAAGCCTCTTCAACAGCTGGTGTGGGCAAAACTGGACAGCTACATGTAAGAGAATGAAACTGGATTATTGTCTAACGCCATACACAAAAGTAAACTCAAAATGGATCAAAGACCTAAATGTAAGTCATGAAACCATAAAACTCTTAGAAGAAAACATAGGCAAAACTCTCTTGAATATAAACATGAGCAACTTCTTCATGAACATGTCTCCCTGGGCAAGGAAAACAAAAAACAAAAATGAACAAGTGGGACTATATCAAAATAAAAAGCTTCTGAACAGCAAAGGACACCATCAGTAAAACAAAAAGAGATCCTACAGTATGGGAGAATATATTCATAAATGACATATCCGATAAGGGGTTTACATCCAAATTATATAAGGAGCTCATGCACCTCAACAAACAAAAAGCAAATAAGCCAATTAAAAAATGGGCAGAGGAGCTGAGCAGACACTTCTCCAAAGAAGAAATTCAGATGGCCAACAGGCACATGAAAAGATGCTCCACATCGCTAATCATCAGAGAAATGCAAATTAAAACCATAATGAGATATCATCTCACAGCAGTTAGGATGGCCACCACCCAAAAGACAAACAACAATAAATGTTGGTGAGGATGTGGAGAAAGGGGAACCCTCCTACACTGCTGGTGGGAATGTAAATTAGTTCAACCATTATGGAAAACAGTTTGGAGGTTCCTCAAAAAACTAAAAATAGAAATACCATTTGACCCAGGAATTCCACTCCTAGGAATTTACCCTAAGAATGCAGCAGCCCAGTTTGAAAAAGACATATGCCCTCCCATGTTTATCACAGCACTATTTACAATAGCCAAGAAATGGAAGCAACCTAACTGTCCATCAGTAGATGAATCGAAAAAGAAGATGTGGTACATATACACAATGGAATATTATTCAGCCATAAGAAGAAAACAAATCCTACCATTTGCAACAACATGGATGGAGCTAGAGGTATTATGTTCGGTGAAATAAGCCAGGTGGAGAAAAACAAGTATCAGATGATTCCACTCATCTGTGGAGTATAAGAACAAAGCAAAAACTGAAGGAACAAAACAGCAGCAGACTCATAGAACCCAAGAATGGACTAAGAGTTACCAAAAGGAAAAGGACTGGGGAGGGTGCGTGAGAAGGGAGAGATTAGGAGAATAAGGGTCATTATGATTAGCACCTATAATGTAGCATGGGGAGCACGGGGAAGTCAGTATAGCACAGAGAAGACAAGTAGTAACTCTATAGCATCTTACTACGCTGATGGACAGTGACAGTAATGGGGTATGTGATGGGGACTTGATAATGGGAGGAATCTAGTAACCATAGCGTTGCTCATGTGATTGTACATTACTGATACCAAAAAAAAGAAGAAGAAAGTAAGTGAATGCTCTAAAAAAAAAAACTTTTACTGTGTTAAAGATCTCCTTGAGGTCCACATCGACTTTGAAAACTAGTGTTAGCTACTATAAAGGAACACACTGGACTCAGGGTAAATCACTAATAAGCTTCTCTCACCAGTGGAGGAATAGTCTTATAACAAATTAAATACCTTCAATGAATATCAAACAGTTTCAACTTCTACCAGCATGCCCTATACATACTAGGAATTGGTGAAGGAAGCAAATCATTCTTCTTATAGGAACTGTTCTTAAAGAAGAAAGATCACTGGGAAGTGACTGGTTTGGGTGCCAAACACATAGTTTGTTCATAGTTAGCCTTCAATAAATATTTCTTTAAATTAACTTCATCACAGTCAAGATCCCTTCTTGTTTGATGCCAAGTTCTTATGCCTTCTGAAAATTAGCCTTTGGAGTGACTTTGGTTTGCTTCTTTGTCACCTATATCATACAAGAATTGGGAAATCTTTTGACTTTGAGCCTGGAGATGCTACTTGTGAAAGATGATTCAGTTCAATAAAATTAGAGGCCTCTTTCTCCAACAAATAAATGGTAAGAAAAAAGAAGGGGAGGCAGGAAGTGTTAGAGAGGAACAGGCTAGGAGACATAACAACCACATACAGTGTGTGCATCTTTTTGGGTCCGATTTTAACAAAACAACTGTAAAACTGCGTTTTTGAGAGAGAATTTTAATATGAATTGAGTATTATAGATATTAAGGAATTATTTTTTATATTGGCCTCACAATAACTTTTTTTATATTATAAAAACAAAGGGTTTGGGTTAGAGACATATACTGAAGTATTTAAAGGTAAAATAACATAATGTTTGAGATTTCCTTTAAATTCTCTTTCCAAAAAAGTGTTATGAAGAGAGAGATGAAACAAGAGCAGTAGAAAGCTGATAACTGTGGAAAACAGTGACGGGTACATGTAAGTTCATTGTATTATTCTCTCTAATTTTGCATATGTTTAAGGCTTCCGTAATAGTTTTCTTTGCTTTGTTTTTAAGTCAGTAGACTTGCATTCCAAGAGTAGAAGCTAAGAGATACACAAGGTATAGTTCAGACACATAATTTCAACAAGGAAAATCAGAGTTAAATTATGTCTGAAATATACAATCTTAAAAAAAGAGCTTCATGGGGTCAGAAATGCCCAGCAAGGTGAAAATAACAAAACAGTTTGTCTTCATACTGAAGGAACAATATGAAAAGTAATGTAAAGAAAATTAATGTTTATGGCTCTTTACTTTTACTTATTTGACTTCTCTAGATTTATGTATACAAAGTTATGAGATTTTATACTATTTCTAACATGAAAGTAAATTGTTTTCACTACATGGAAATTGAATGCATATGACCTGAAGCACGAGTCTAAATCACTACACATTAAATAAAGACTTTCAAATTTGTCCAGCTCATAAAAATGTTCTTTGCCATTTATACTGTGGTATTGTCAAGAAGCTGATGAAAGATGAAGCCCTACATCATTGAAAATATGCCCCCTGGCCTTAGAAAACTTCACAAAGATCATTTTAGTGTTCAAAAGGCCCATTTAGAAATAAATCCCAGGACTACTTGTAGTCCCAACCCAGATTCCATTTGCCTAGCCATACTAACCTGACTTTCAGGAGGAAGGGATGAGAAACATGGGGCCAGGGATGGCACAGGTAATGGCCCCGGTGCAGGTACAGGCCATGCCTCAGGTGGATCACCAGGTCCTACTACAGTTCCACTTCTTCTGCCAAGGGTACCTTTCTTGACATCCTCAGCAAATTCAATACTGACCAGGTCTGAACAGGCTTCATCATGAAGCAAGAGGGTAAGAATCACATCAGGTTCTCAGTTTATTACACATTTGTTTATTGTACATCTGCTACATGCCATGCGCTCTTGGAGGCAGGGGAGAAGAAATGTTGAGCAAAGAGACATGGTTCCTGCCCTCATGAAGCTTAGAGTCTAGTGTAAATCAGTAACAGGTAAAGCAAACTTCAGGCTTTCTGGCCCACACACTTCTGCTGTCTCTGTCTTTCAATGACTATGTTTTGAGTGCCTATGAGGTGACACTTTTGTACATCAATGATTAAAAGCTACATGAAATATGCTGAGATATTTCTACAAGAAAGCTTACCATACTAGCAGTGATAAGCTCTGGATTTATTCATTCATTTGGCAAATCTATTGACCTTTTCATTTAAACCAGGCAAAGTGCAGGGGATGCCACAGTGAACAAAACAAACAAAAATCCCTGTCCTCATAGAACTGATATTCCAGTGGAAGAGACAGATAATCAACAAGATTCCTAAGTGAACTATACAGTATGTTAGAGATAAGAGTGATAGAGAAAAAAAGTAGAGAAGCGGGAAGAGGTTACATTTTAGAGAAGGTAGCTGTGGAAGGCCTCACAGAAAAGAGAACATTTAAGTACAGGCCTGAAGGAAGGGGCCAAGCAGATAGCTAGTGATCACAAAGTACTGGTAGTGCAAAGGTCCTGAGGTGGGAACCAGCATGTGTGTTTGAAGAAGCACTGTGAAGCCAGTGTGGCTGAAGCAAAGTAAACAATGGGGAGAGTGGAAGGAATGAGGTTAGAGAGAAAAGGTAAGTGTGTGTGTGTGGCCTTCTCAGTCATAGGAAGGTCATTGCTTATTATTCTAAGTGAAATAGAAAGCCACTGAAAAGTTTTAAAAGATGAGGAGGGACATGATCTGACTGAGGTGCTAACTGGATCTCTGACTGCTATATTGAATCTCAATTAATGGGGAAGAGGAGTAGAAGCAGGAAATCCAGTTAAGAAGCTATCGCAATCATCCAGGCAAAAACATTATTGCAGGTTAGATCAGGGTACTGTCAGTGGAGATAGTGAGAAATGGCAGAATTCTGAAGGTATTTAGAAGGTAACCAAAATTTGCTGATGATTAGTTGGGGCCCTAATAATCATGTTTAGAAGGTAGAATAACCAGAATTTGCTGAAGATTATAGAGGGGTAAGGGTTGAGAGAAAGGGAAGAGTCAAGGACGACGTCAAGATTTTTTCCCTAACATAAAATTGCCATTAGCTGTAGAATGAACAGGTTCTTGGAAGGAGTGAGAGCACTTTTGGACATGTTATGTTTGAGATGCCTCTGAAACATCCAGGTGAAGATATCAAGAAGGCAGATGGATATATCAGCCTGGAGTTTGTATCAACCTAGAAGCCTTAGCTAGTGATAGATGTGTGGAAGTCCTCACCATAAAGATGGGATTGAAAACCATGATGTTGGATGAAATCACTAGAAAGTAGGCAAGAAAGAAGACATCCAGAGACCGAGCCCTTGGGCAGATCTCTAAGTGGTATTTCATGTGGCTTTACTTCTTCACAGTCCCTTTCTGTAGTGTCTAAATTTTTAATGTGTCATTTTTCAACAAACTATACAACTCTTCAGAAGAGAAAAAAGAAGTGAAAGAGTCCCTATTAAGAAACCATCAGGAACAAACCATCAGAAAAGATAAGTGTGCCCCTTAATCACAATCTAACATGGCTCATGTTGCCCCAGCAATTTGAAGGCATCAGGAAGAAAACCCCTTTGGCCCTAAAACTGTCTGTGACCACCTTTTGGAAGTTTAATCGATTCTCTATGATGATGATGAAGAAGAAGAAGAAAAGCAAAACTTGAATACCTTTGCTGTGTACCAGGCATTGCATTTAAGTTCCTTATATGTATTAGCTAATTCAGTCATCTCAACAAACTTACAGGATTTGTTAATAACCATTAACTATTATTAGGTCCCTTCTTACAGTCCAGAGAACTTGAGTCTTAGAGAGGATAAGTCACTTGCCTGAGGTCTCACATTTCATAAATGGTGGAGCTAGGATCTGAATATGGGTCATTTCACTACTGAACCCATATGTTTAGCCAGGGCTAAATGATAGTGCCTGTGCCTTATCTTGTAGCCTTTATTCCAAGAGCTCTTTATTAAAATGCAAAATGTCTCCAGAATAAAGTTGAGATCTTAAGAACTAAAAATGTTTATACACTTCTGGGTATAATACTTTAAGTAACTTTGCTTTTGTTTTCTACTTTATTGTTAATAATTTAAGAGGGTTATTGACAGCAGAAGTCAAGCTCTGTCAGGAAAAGTATGGGGACAGAGAAAAGGTACAAAATTCACCTGATTTACAACCCTGACAGAGTCACTTTGGAAGCCACAAGAGAAAAAATATTCTGGTGCCCAGTAAAAAAATCTCAGCTTTAAGTCAATTCTTCCTTCTTGAAAGTACTCACCATCAAGGTTGTCTTGGACTTATTATGGCACACTGTAGTTCTTAGCAATTTCTATCAGGTACTGTTCCACTAAAACCTGGGATAGAATGCTCACATTTAATTTACACATTAGCTGCAAAATCAAGAACACAACAGATTTGGTCACACACGTTATCTACAAAATAAGAAATAAAAAGAGTTTAGATGGTCTTTCATCTTTGAATCCTGTCTGCCACCTTTCTAGTCTCTGTTAAGTAAGATGTATAATTTTAAAAAGACATATAATATGGCACCAAAAAGATGGGGACCCTGCTTGTATCCTAAGATAGCCCTATCCTGGGGTGAAGGAACCTCAAACCACGTAGAATAAGAGGAAAAAAATAAACATAAGAAAAAATATTTTAAATTCTGATTTTATGATGAAAATATGAATTAGGTCAGAGGCGATATTCAATATATTCAACAACCAGTATAGTAAGGCCCTATCCAATCAGAATGGACATCCTCAATGATGAGAATGTCTCTCAGCCTGAAACAGCTACTGTGGCCAGATTTCAGTGTCCCGCTGAATGTCAGTCCTGAATGGTGTATGTGTGGTCATGATGTAAGATGTTCGAAAGTTGAAACTTCTATGTTTCATTAACTTCTTTTGCATTACCAGGCCAGTTATATTTGGGAAAATGTATGCTTTCTTAATAAAAAAATCAGCTCAGTTTTCTTGATTCTAGCTTTTTGATAAAGATCTGAGTTATCTACTCCAAGATTTTAATCCATGTTGCTCTGACTCCAATGTAAAACTCATTTCTTAATCTCTTCCAGTCTGCACAAAATTATTTGCTCTGAGTTGGCTCCTGTTTGTGTTTCCTGAACTTCTTGGTTTAGAAAAATATGTGTCCCTAAATGGTACTACCCGAGAGCTGACAGTTCCAATCTTATTGGTTCGGCACAGTTGACCATATTCTTGACTGTACTTTGCACACAGCTGATTAGAGACCTGCAAGCAAACCATCACCAAGAAATAAATAAGGGCAAAATTCAACAAGTTATATCAAATTTGCTTTAGAAATACTTAAAGAGCAAAAATCACTTTCATGTTCTCTTGTTGGAATTATATACTTATAGCATCAAAACAACAACAAAATAAGTGATTTGCTCTCTTTTTAATCATCTGCCAAATGTGAAACTTAAAGCCTTTCATTCTAAACACTTTATTAATTATGATACCCCTCCCCAAGTTTTGTTTGATTTTTTTCTTTAGGTAAGGTTTATTTTTTTCAACCTTGCCATTAAAAATCATATTTATTTTTCACTCAAAGACTAACTAAATGTTGTTTAGGTTATTCCTTAAGAAAGGATTCCCCAAGTAACACTACAATTCCAAACAAGTAGCATTAGTGATTCCCTCACCTATGGTTGTGATGCAGGCAGTTAAAACTGGTCAAACTTACTATTTTCAACTCAGGCACCTCTGACTGGAGGCGAGGAGCTGCCCAGATCAATGTAGATACAGATTCAGACAGACAGGAATCCAGTTCTCTAAGGAAAGCACAAAATTATCAAACTCAGAGCTTTATGTTTCCCTCTCTTCCCTACTTCAAAGATAGCCCATGGACAATCTTCAAAACATAATGTTAAATGTTTTTAAAAATAGAAACTAAAATACAAGCCTATATGTACATATGTGCATATACAAGTACATATACACACATATATGTATTTATATACACACAGATATATATAGAGAGAGAGAGAGACTGAAAGGAAAATACCAAAATTCTTATCTCCAGATTTGGTGATTATGGATTGTTTTTGTCTGTATTTTCCAACTTTTCTACAAGTTTATACTGTCTATATAGCTCAGAGGGAAGAAAGATAACTATTTGGTTTTTAAAAATGGCTCTTTGGACTTACATAATCTCTGTAAGAAGAGCTAGTTCTCCCTGTAAAAATTAGAGGCAAGGTTCTTTGACACAGTTCCAACATGTTAGAGCCCATTCTCTCCCCCACTAAGTGCCAGGGGTGCCTTGTCACTCCTTTGAGCCTGCGAAATGATGCAAGTTCAATAGGTCTCACTTTGTGGCCTGGATCAGGCTAAACCGGGCCAGCAGCAGGTCACAGTACATCTCCAGGATCTCCATGGCCTCCAGGAGGTAGTCCTCTCAGATGATGTGCTCCACTCAGATCCGAGCTCGTTCTTCTTTCCCAGCAGCCAAATGGTCAGCAACCTCCTTTCTTGCTTTCTGCACCTGCTCAGCTGCAACACAATGTACACATATAGAAAAATGAATGTGCAAAGAGGAGTTTGTTGAATAAAAAGGCAGGTTATGCAACAGTGGGAAACAATGTTTTTTTAAAAACAAAATATATATATACACTTAAGCTACACCATGTAGGCATAGATAAGGTTATCAGTGTTTTGCACTATGTGTGTGGTTCCGAGAGCTTTATCCCCAGATCAGTAATGCCACCATGACCTGGGGACCTGTTAGAAATGCAGATTCTTGGGACCCACCCCAGAAATACTGAATCTGAAACCCTGGAAGTGGAGTCCAGCAATCCGTGTTTGATTCAGCCTTCCAATTCTGACACCTGTTAAAGGTTGAGAACTGCTCTGGGGGGGTACTCTGATACATAATCTCTGTACTTTGACCCCCTAGATGTAGGTTATTTTTATTTTACCCTTTCAGCTTAGCCGAAATGTGGGACATTTTCTAAAATGTCCCATAGTGAACATTTATTATTTTTGTAATAAAAAGGTCAGTGATTTAAAAAAGGAGAATGCTTTGAATTTTTTTTTTAATTTTCACATATGTAGTTCCATTTGTTCTCCGTAACACTTGTATAAGGTTTGTATCATTATTTGCACTTTGTAACTGAGAAAACTGAGATTCTAAGAGGTTAAACGGCTTGCCCATGGTCACATGATTTGGACTAACTGGTTGAATTAGAACTCAAACCCAAATTTTCAGACTGCAAGTACCTAAGCTTTTTCACCACATTATGCCATAAAATGAACAAGTTGAGTCTTGCTGGGGAGGTAGCAAATGTAACCAAGGCCAGGCCAATCCACACAATAAGCAAAGTCCTACTATCTTGTGTAAACTCATGTCTGAGCCCTGGGAAATAGGCTTTTCACAAGTCAGCAAAACCTGAGCCTCCAAATTATGTACTGTCTGTTCGCCATGCCCTAAAAGTGATGCTCACCAGCTAATTAAGAATAGATTGAGTTCCTCTGTCATTGCAAGCCATCTTGACATGAGACTACATTTGAATCTGAAATAAACACAAAGCTCAGTGCTTGGAAGTTTGTTTAGCCAAGTCCCAAATAGGAAAATGTTCTTTGCCCTAGACGTTGCAGGGAAAAGAAATCACAGTAGAACTGGACTTGTTTCAGATAAAGGCTGAAGTGCTGTTAGACCAATACGAATACTGGCAAACTTTTATTGTGTGCCCAGGTTATAGTTTGCGGTACAAAGAGAACCCTGGAGCGGTGGGAGGTCAAAATTATTATCTCCCTTTAAAAGGGAAATAAATTTAGATAAGACAAGGCTCAACTGTTTACCTCAAATCAATCAAGCATTCCAAGTTTAAATTTCTTCATTTGTTAAAAAAAAGATAAAATTTATCTGAACAGTAAATGCATGGGTTAACCAAATAAAAGAACACGTGAACATTCAGTTTAAAATTCACAAATTTTGTGTACACTATGAATGTCATCCTCTTTGTTTATGATAACAATAATGGGTACCAGTGGGTTTGCCTAAATATCATTTGTTTAGGGTACTTTCCATAGATCCCTATTATTTAAATAATGCCCAAAGACCTTCAGCAAGACCTGGCTACAATATGCCCAAAGATCAATTTGGAAGTTTGAGCAACAGCTGCCTCTCTACTAATACTAATTCAATAATAAATAGTGCTACTTACAGAGAACTCAGAAAACTATATTTACATGCAATAGTTATTTCACCTGAACCTTCCTTGTAATTAAGAGATCATCAGTTTTTCAGTTTATTGAAGGCTTCATGGCTCATGTGACCCACTGGAATGAAGAAAGAACAAAAGGCAACAGAAAATTACACTAGACTTAAAAGAAGGGAAACACCACTTGTCAGCTACTGCTCCCACTCATGGGTATAATACTACTTGAACTATGACCTGATAGATGGGGTGCATTTTGGGGGTGTGTTTGAAAAAAAGGTAAGGAGGCCCTCCCAGAAAATTTTGCCAGGGAGCTTAAACTCAATAGCTACTGCACATTTGAAAATTCTTGACTGGATAAAATTCTGTGGTGAAGAAGAGTCCAGTAATCTGGACATTGTTTTACATTTTTAATCTTTGGAAACTTTTCTTAATTAGACTTTTGGCTTTGAGATAACTGTAGATTCACATGCAGTTTGTAAGAGGTAATACAGGGAGATCCAGGGTGCCCTTTACTCCATTTTCCCCAATGGTAACATCTTGCAAAACTACCATATTGATATTAATACAGTCAAGACCCAGAACAACCTTTGGAAACTTTTAAAAGATTTGATCACCATAATAATCATTCCCACATTCCCATAAGTCAGAAACATTCCTTAAGTTCTAAAGTTGCTGAGTAAGGTCTGAGTGGATGTATCACCTGGAGGTGTGGGGGATTTAGCAGTGATCTCAGAGGAGGCTTGCGGTGCTACCTGGACTTTTTACTCACTTTTCTTTTTTTCCAGGAGTTTTAGGCGATTGACAACCAGTTGCAAGTTGACCTGAAGGCCATCAGCTTTGAAGGCAGAGCTGAACATGATTTCACCACAAGGCACACCAGCTCAAAAATCACTTTGCTGAGCAAGTTTCCCAGAAAAAGTTATCCATGTCACGAGAGCTCTAGTTTTTCCACATCCACTTTATTCATTCAATAAGCCCCATGTAAGGAATTCCTGGCTGCTCAGTAATGACCTGGATGCACTTGCTTCTCTGTGGACCAATTCACCAGATATGACTCTTGCAATTCAAATAAGGGTGAGGTTTCTCCCAGTTTATTCCAATTGTCAGTGTTTTTACTACAGCCTTTCAGAGTTCTGCAGGAAGTTTCTGACAAAAATGAAAGTCTGTGGCAAGTATCAGAAGAAGCAGACCACAGATGGAGATTCCCCTCCCCATAGGACATATTAGTCACTTAGAGAGAAAATAAAAGACCCCTTCTAAATAAAATATTAATGAATTTGTAAGGGAAATCCCCATTGGAATCAGGAGAGGTCACATAACACTAGAAACATGTGGGTATGAGGACACAGAATTATTCAGAAAAGTAGATAAAACAGAAGCTTGCAACTTGCACATTTCTACATTTGGACATCTAGAAAAGCTTTTGAAAAATAATCTAATACTAGGCACCAACACATTTTTAGGGAAAGCAAAATCCATTAAGTACTTCTATAATTTCAATGTATGCTGGAGATTAGCTGTAATTTCTGCCATTGTCATCCAAAAACACAGCAGATAAGGTTCCTTTCCTAAAATGACTCCTTCACATACTGAAGCATACAAGCAGGAAGACATGACAATATGAAAAAGCCACTCCTCTTGTTATGACACACATAGTTCCCCAGTTACCAGCACTTCTCCCTGCTTTGATCCCTAAATGTCAAAAAAGTAGGGCTGGTTGTCTGAGCTTCCCCTGCTTGTACTAC
>JAVSCE010009136.1:0-37640 GCA_032199065.1 Smutsia gigantea
CTTTCCACCATGAGGCCTGCCAGGAAAAGGCTTTGTAATCATTTAATGTCAAGCCAGAAATATCATATACAGCATTTTGGACTGGAGCTGGACTCCTCATCCTGAATCATGTAATTCAACATTGCCTAGCCTTACTGTTTAACTCTTGAACTTCTTGAGGGCAGGTTTATATATTCTTCTGTTTCCCACTATACTAATCCAATATTTCTTGACTGTAGGGAACTCACACATCCTATTTCCTATCATTAAATTATGAAGTCAGAAGGATCAGAAATTATTTTTCTGGTATTTACAACATATATGTTACATGAACAAAAATTGTAGATATCTTGACTAGAATAAGTGCCCAATAAATGTTATCAGTCATAACAAGCACCCACGAAATACATATTTCAAATATTGGCAATCAATACAATTAGATTTATACAAATAATAGGAGGGCAATAAAAATCACAGGTATCTATTTCACCTAAGTAACCAGAATTCTCAGTGCCTATTGAAATTTCCATGACTAATATATTGAGTCTAAGAATAATTAGAAATTTTTCCCTTTTCAATATTTAACTGGCAAGTGTGAAAAAAATGTTTCACATCAAACACCATTGGATCAAAATTTTGAAAAAAGTTAATATTTCTTCATGCACACAAAAAAGACAAGGCAAGAAAAAGGGTGCTTTTTCTGGCAAGTTAAAGTATGTTTAATGCTGACAAGTAAACTGTCATTCATGAAATACCTGCCCTTAAACAATGAAAGTTACCATAGTGGAATCTACCCTGGTTTATGATTTCCAATCTGAATTTCCAAAGAAAAGAGGCCTTTTCTGTTATCAGTAAAATTAATGTTGCTTTTCCTTATATTCAGCCTTTATATTATTTTACATTAATTTCATAAAGAATTAATGAACCACATGTTTATTGCTTGCTTTTCTCTCCTCAGGTCCACCACAAAGAAGCATGCTGAGAGGGAAAAAATGTATTTATTTGCATTTATGAGATTCCACATTAATCAGATAAAAAAGGAAAATACTGACTGACTATTGTTTTGAAGTGGGGACTACAAGGGAGAGTTCACATAAAAACAAACAACCAGATAGATTCCTTAATTCATTAAAACTGTAAAATTATTGCATGTAAATGACTGAGTTGACATACTGTGGTAGTTACACAATCAATTTTATTTATTTAATACTTTATAGATATTTTTGTTGGATATGTAGACTTTTCATACAGGAGAATTTTTTTGTTTGATTCTTATATTCATGGCATAATGTCAATTGCCTTTAGTATGGGGTTTTAAAAGCAAATAGAAAGTATGTATAAGAAAACTTAAGAACTCCCTTGTAAGAAAGCATTTTCATGTCTTAAGAAAAAGCTTTTTTATAAGGTTGTTTTTCAAAGCTGTCTCAAATATTTAAAGATAATTTCATATTGGTTTCCTTTCTGTCACACCCTCATCCTTAAATATATTATGCAGACTCAAAAGAGCTAAAGAAAATGGCAAACCTTCTCTGGCTTAGACATTATGTTTTATTGGTTTAGTTGTTCTTAACTTAGTTTTGTTTGTAATTAAATAGTACAAAACTTAAGAAATCATTTTTCATGTTAAAATAAGTTATTTTTTTAATTATCTCAATACATCACTTTTATAAAAGGTTTTTTGAAAGGAAATTAGATACATATGTGTCCCCAGATGTTTGTATAACTCTAGAATAATCTAGACTATGTATGTTTTTTTATTGAATGTACAGGCGTCCATTTGACATTACGCATGGTCCTTTTAGATCACATGAAGTTTGATTTGCATACATTTCTATAACCAAACTTGTATGTGTGGTTGCCTCCTTAATAAACAGCCTGACCATAATGTTAAAAAAAAAAAAGTCATTTACTACAAGCAAAATTTTCATGTCTATATAGATCTGATTGCGATTGTGAGATTTCTGGGATCATTCTTCCTTTTGTTAATATTTCTGCAGCATCTATCACAATAATTTGCATGTCATAAATGCTTAAGGAATTCTGACTTGTTTATTTAACAGGGTTATATTTATGATGTGCCTAAAAATGTCCCTTTAATAATGTCATACAGTCCCTGAAATAACAGTATCAGAAGTTTCGATTTACAGTTAGTATCAGCTAAAATTTTAACAACTCAAAGCCTAGATTTATCTATTGAGGATAAGGGTATTATTCATCTCCCTACAAGTTGAATTTATCATGATGTATTTTGCTCTTTTCAAGTTGCCTGAGCATTTCAGAGAAAAACTAAAAAATCAGTGTAATTCTTAGAGAAATAAAACTGTAAAAATAGTCTTGTCAACTTAACAAGCTTCTTTTTAAAGATTCTTTTAAGTTAGCTGAATTACTGCAAGCTAATTTTATGATGGTTGAAACAGTCACTTCAAATTAAATCAGTTTTTTTTTCCTTTGAGAGAAATTCCCTTTAAGTTCTTATCTAATGAAAAGAGACTCAGTAAGCACAAAATACATTCATCAGTTCTACCCTGTGAAAAACTAAATCTAAAGTACTTTAAAAAATCATTTTAAAGATCAGGTATATATAAGATCAGATTTCAAGAGAATCTCTATTTGATCTTGCACTGAAAGGCAACTGAGTTACTGATAACATCACTTTGAACAGTTGGAAGGGAATTAGAATTTTCCACTCTCGTGATTTGTGGCAAAAGAGAAAGACAGGGTGACGTACAGCAAGTGTGAACCAACAGACGGAACGGGCGCCAGGCGTGCTGTGCTTTGGTCAGTGACTATGCTGCCCTGGTTTTAAAAATACTTTTGATATCACTCCTCCCCAGGGAAAACTCCAAATAAGGTGTATTTGCTAGATTTTTTTGAACCTGTGTGAGGAATATTCTTTTGTTATTATGTAACAAATCAGATTTTCTTCCCTTTAAAGTTTAAACTTCTGGTTTCATGAGTTCCTTCCTCTCTTGTTTAGTCATCTCTTCTTATACAACATCCAAAGCAATTTTCCAAAACCACCCTTAGACATCAGAAGTACAAGGGTATTCTTCTCTTAAGTGCAACAGACAATGTGGGTAAAATTATATTAAAATTACTTAAATTACAGGTATACCTTCTCTACCTACCAAATTACCATGATGTGACCTAAGTACTCTCAGAATCGTGTTCGAAAGTGTGGAGCATGTGTGGATGATTCTTTAGGCTGCTTTGCATTCTTTACTAATTTATATAGTGTCCCATAGAAATCTTCAGCCTATCACTCAAGCTTTTCCTCTAAAAGACCTAGAAATGCCAACATAATACTTACGAGTAGAAGGACTCACTATTGCATTTCAAGATTTACTAGAAAGCTGCAGCAGTCAAGACTGCATCCTGTGAGTGAAGAATCAACACATATATGAAAGGAACAGAACAGAGCCCAGAAATAGACACACAAGTATGTAGTTAACTGGTCTTTGGCAGAGGCACAAAAGCAAGTCAATGGAGAAAGGATAATCTTTTCAACAAATTATACTGGAACAACTGGATATGCAAAAAAATGAACAGACATATACACTTTTCATAAAAATTAACTCAAAATGGATTATATATTCAAATGTAAAACACAAAACTAGAGATTTCTAGAAGAAAACAGGAAAAAATCTAGGTGACCTTAGGGTTAGCAATGATTTTTTTTTAAGTTTATTTTGATATCATTAATCTACAATTAAATGAGTAATATTATGGTGATTACACCACCCCCTTCATCAGGTCCCCCCCACCAACCCCATTACAGTCACTGTCCATCAGCATAGTGAGATGCTATACAGTCACTACTTGTCTTCTCTGGGTTGTACAGCCCTCCCCATGCCCCCCTAACATTACATCTGCTAATCTTACTGCCCCTTTTTCCCCTTTATCCCTCCCTTCCCACCCATCCTCCCCAGTTCCTTTCCCTTTGATAACTATTAGTCCGTTCTTGGATTCTGTGAGTCTGTGCTGTTTTGTTCCTTCAGTTTTTTTCTCAGTTCTTATACTCCACATATGAGTGAAATCATTTGGTACTTGTCTTTTTCGGTTTGGCTTATTTCACTGAGCATAATACCCTCTAGCTCCATCCATGTTGTTGCAAATGGTAGGATTTGTTTTCTTCTTAAGGCTATATAACATTCCATTGCGTATATGTACCACATCTTCTTTATCCATTCATCTACTGATGGACACTTGGCTGCTTCCATTTCTTGGCTACTGTAAATAGTGCTGCGATAAACATAGAGGTGCATCTGTCTTTTTCAAACTGGGCTGCTGCATTCTTAGGGTAAATTCCTAGGAGTGGAATTTCTGGGTCAAATGGTATTTCTATTTTGAGTTTTTTGAGGAACCTCCAAACTGCTTTCCACAATGGTTGAACTAATTTGCATTCCCACCAGCAGTGTAGGACAGTTCCCTCTTCTCCACATTCTCGCCAACACTTGTTGTTGTTCATGTTTTGGATGTTGGCCATCCTCACTAGTGTGAGGTGATATCTCATTGTGGTTTTAATCTGCATTTCTCTGATGATTAGTGATGTGGAGCATCTTTTCATGTGCCTGTTGGCCATCTGAATTTCCTCTTTGGAGAAGTGTCTATTCATGTCCTCTGCCGATTTCTTAATTGGACTATTTGCTTTTTGTTTGTTGAGGTGCATGAGTTCTTTATATATTTTGGATGTCAACCCTTTATCAGATACGTTTTTTATGAATATATTCTCCCATACTGTAGGATGTCTTTTTGTTCTACTGATGGTGTCCTTTGCTGTACAGAAGCTTTTCAGCTTGATATAGTCCCACTTATTCATTTTTGCTTCTGTTTCCCCTGCCCGGGGAGATACGTTCATGAAGAAGTCACTCATGTTTATGTCCAAGAGCTTTTTGCCTATGTTTTTTTCTAAGAGTTTTATGGTTTCATGACTTACATTCAGGTCTTTGATCCACCTTGAGTTTACCTTTGTGTATGAGGTTAGACAGTAGTCCAGTTTCATTTTCTTACATGTAGCTGTCCAGTTATTCCAACACCAGCTGCTGAAGAGGCTGTCAACTCCCCAATGTATATCCAAGGCTCCCTTATCAAATATTAATTGACTGTATGTGTTTGGGTCGATGTTTGGATTTTCGATTCTATTCCACTGATCTGTGGGTCTCTTTTTGTGCCAATACCAAATTGTCTTGATTACTGTGGCTTTGTAGTAGAGCTTGAAGTCAGGGAGCATATTTCCCCCTGTTTTATTCCTCCTTCTCAGGATTGCTTTGGCTATTCAGGGTCTTTGCAGTGCCATATGAATTTTAGAATTATTTGTTCCAGCTCATTGAAAAAAACCTGTTGGTATTTTGATAGGGATTGCATTGGATCTGTATATTGCTTTAGGTAGTATAGCCATTTTGACAATATTTATTCTTCCTAGCCAAGAGCATGGGATGAGTTTCCATTTGTTAGTGTCCTCTTTAATTTCTCTTATGAGTGTCTTGTAGTTTTCAGAGTACAGGTCTTTCACTTCCTTAGTTAGGTTTATTCCTAGGTATTTTATTCTTTTGATGCAATTGTGAATGGAATTGTTATTTTGATTTCTCTTTCTGTTAGTTCATCGTTAGTGCATAGGAAAGCAACAGATTTCTGTGTGTTAATGTTGTAACCTGCATCTTTGCTGAATTCAGATATTAGTTCTAGTAGTTTTGGAGTGGAGTCTTTAGGGTTTTTTATGTACAATATCATGTCATCTGCAAATAGTGACAACTTGACTTCTTTTTTACCAATCTGGATGCCTTGTATGTCTTTGTTTTGTCTCATTGGCGTGGCTAGGACCTCCAATACTATGTTGAATAACAGTGGAGAGAGTGGGCATTCCTGTCTCGTTCCCAATCTTAGATGAAAAGCTTTTAGCTTCTCACTGTTAACTATGATGTTAGCTGTGAGTTTGTCATATATGGCCTTTATGATGTTGAGGTACTTGCCATCTATACCCATTTTGTTGAGAGGTTTTATCTTGAATGGATGTTGTATTTTGTCAAATGCTTTTTCAGCATCTGTGGAGATTATCATGTGTTTTTTGTTCTTCTTTTTATTGATGTGGTGGATGATGTTGATGGATTTTCGAATGTTGTACCATCCTTGCATCCCTGGGATGAATCCCACTTCATCATGGTGTATGATCCTCTTCATGTATTTTTGAATTCGGTTTGCTAATATTTTCTTGAGTATTTTTGCATCCACATTCATCAGGGATATTGGTCTGTAGTTTTCTTTTATGGTGAGGTCTGTTCCCGGTTTTGGTATTAGAGTGATGTTGGCTTCATAGAATGAGTTTGAGAGTATTCCCTCCTCTTCTATTTTTTGGAAAGCTTTAAGGAGAATAGGTGTTATTTCTTCTCTATATGTCTGGTAGAATTCAAAGGTGAATCCATCTGGGGGTTTTGTTCCTGGGTAGTTTTTTGATTACCGCTTCAATTTCGTTGCTGGTGATTGGTCTGTTTAGTTTTTCTGTTTCTTGTTTGGTCAGGTTTGGAAGGTTGTATTTTTCTAAGAAGTTGTCCATTTCTTCTATGTTTTCCAGCTTGCTAGCATATAGATTCTCATAGTATTCTCTTATAATTCTTTGTATTTCTGTAGGATCCGTCGTGATTTTTCCTTTCTCATTTCTGATTCTGTTTATGTGTGTAGATTCTCTTTTTTTCTTAATGAGTCTGGCTGGGGGTTTATCTATTTTGTTGATTTTTTCAAAGAACCAGCTCTTGGTTTCATTGATTTTTTCTATTGTTTTGTTCTTCTCAATTTTATTTATTTCTTCTCTGATCTTTATTATGTCCCTCCTTCTGGTGACTTTGAGTCTCATTTGTTCTTCTTTTTCCAATTTCAGTAATTGTGTCTTTAGACTATTCATTTGGGAATGTGTTTGGGTTTTTCTTTCTTTAGATAGGCCTGGATTGCAATATACTTTCCTCTTAGAACTGCCTTTGCTGCATCCCACAGAAGCTGTGGTTTTGTGTTGTTGTCATTTGTCTCCATATACTCTTTGATTTCTGTTTTGATTTGGTCATTGACCCATTGATTAATTAGGAGAATGTTGTTAAGTTTCCATGTATTTGTGCGCCTTTTTATTTTCTTTCTGAAGTTTAATTCTAGTTTTATACCTTTGTGATCTGAGAAGTTGGTTGGTAGGATTTCAATATTTTCAATTTTACTGAGGTTCTTTTTGTGGCCTAGTATGTGGTCTATTCTGGAAAATGTTCCATGTGCACTTGAAAAGAATGTGTATCCTGTTGGTTTTGGGTGTAGAGTTCTGTAGATGTCTGTTAGGTCCGTCTGTTCTAGTGTGTTGTTCAGTGCCTCTGTGTCTTTACTTATTTTCTGTCTGGTTGATCTGTCCTTTGGAGTGAGTGCTGTGTTGAAGTCACCTAAAATGAATGCATTGCTATTTCCTCCTTTAATTCTGTTAGTATTTGTTTCACATATGCCAGCACTCCTGTGTTGGGTGCATATATATTTATAATGGTTATATCCTGTTTTTGGACTGACCCCTTTATCATTATTTAATGTCCTTCTTTATCTCTTGCTACTTTCTTCGTTTTTAAGTCTATTTTGTCTGATACAAGTACTGCAACACCTGCTTTTTTCTCCTTGTTGTTTGCATGAAATATCTTTTTCCATCCCTTCACTTTTTATCTGGGGATATCTTTGCGTTTAAGGTGAGTTTCTTGTAGGCAGCATATAGATGGGTCTGGCTTTTTTATCCATTCTGTTACTCTGTGTCTTTTGATTGGTGCATTCAGTCCATTTACATTTAGGGTGATTATTGTTAAATATGTACTTATTGCCATTTCTGGCTTTAGATTCATGGTTACCAAAGTTTCAAGGATTGCTTCTTAACTATCTAACAATCTAACTTAACTTTCTTGTTAAGTTATTGTAAACACAGTCTGATGTTTCTTTATTTCTCTCTCTTTTTATTCTTCCTCCTCCAGTCTTTGTATACTAGGTGTTTTACTCTTTCCTTTAGTTAGTGTTTGGATGGTCTCCTTTCTTTTCTGATTTTATTTTCTCTGGTGACAGCTTTTTAGCCTTAGGAGTGCTTCCCTCTAGAGCAGTTTCTTTAAGATGTCCTGTAGAGGTGGTTTATGGGAGGCAAATTCTCTCAGCTTTTGCTTGTCTGGAACTTGTTTTATCCCTCCGTCATATTTAAATGATAATCGTGCTGGATACAGTATTCTTGGTTCGAGGCCCTTCTGTTTCATTGCATTAAATATATCATGCCATTCTCTTCTGGCCTGTAAGTTTTCTGTTGAGAAGTCTGATGATAGTCTGATGGGTTTTCCTTTGTAGGTGATCTTTTTTCTTTCTCTAGCTGCCTTTAATACTCTGTCCTTATCTTTGATCTTTGCCATTTTAAGTATTATGTGTCTTGGTGTTGTCTTCCTGGGGTCCCTCATGTTCAGAGATCTGTGGGCTTCCATGGACTGCGAGACTATTTCCTTCCCCAGCATGGGGAATTTTCAACATTTATTTCTTCAAAGAAACTTTCTATCCCTTTTCCTCTCTCTTCTTCCTCTGTTACTCCTATAATGCGAATATTGTTCCATTTGGATTGGTCACACAGTTCTCTTAATATTCTTTCATTCCTAGAGATCCTTTTATCTCTCTCTGCCTCAGCTGCTCTGTGTTCCTGTTCTCTGATTTCTATTGCATTAACAGTCTCTTGCATATCTTCCAATCTGCTGCTGAGCCCGTTGATGGCTTGTCTTATTTCTGCATTTTCTTTTCTGACTTCCCTCACTTCCTCCCTTAGCTCTTGCATATTTTTCTGTAGATCCATCAGCATGGTTATGACTTTTATTCTGAATTCTTTTTCAGGAAGATTCTGCATTTAAATCCCTTCAGGTTCTTTCTCAGAGGTTGTCTGGGTCTTGGTGATTTTTGTCTGTATCATGTTCTTCTGTCTTGTCATGTTGATAGGAGTGGTTGCTGGTAGGTGCCACATATGTCAGCTGTGCTGTTTAAGGCTGGAGTGGATTCTCTACGCATGCTGTAGTTGTCGCTGTTGCTCCATTAATCCACTGTTGCAGCCGTGCACTTTTTGGCCAGGGCGGGAACGAATGGGAGGCTATTGTTTTCTGTATAAAGTTCCAGCATGGCTGCTCCCTTCTCTCCATCAGCAGCAAAGGGGACTGAAGTTCCCCAGGACTTCCAGCCTGCAGGGCTGAGCCCGCCAGGGCGATGGTGTTCCCTTGCTGGGGCCCCCACCTCTCTGAGACCGCTACAAATGGTGCACGCTTTTCTCTTGTCCCGGGGCGCTGGCTGCACGGTCCCGGCGCGTTCGTGGCTCAAAACCTGCACCTTCTGTCTCTCCAATATCTGATGCACCACGCGGTGTGTGTCAGCTCTCCCAGCGCAGACCACCGAGGCTGGTTATTTCACGGACCTGCTCTTCCACTCCCTCCCGGTTCCAAATCCTCTCTTCCCGCCGGCACGCTGGGCTGGGTGAGTGCTCGTGTGCCGCCAGGTCACGGCTCCGTATCTTACCCACCTCATGGGGTGTGATTTCTCCCAGGTGTGGCTGCACGCTGTGCAATTTCCTGTGTGCTCTGGTCTCTCTTTTAGGAATAGTTGTATTTGCTGTATTTTCGTAGATTTATATAGTTTTGGGAGGAGATTTCTGCCGCCCTGCTCACACTGCCATCTTCCCAGAAGTCCTTAGCAATGATTTTTTTAAGTAACAAGTAAGTTTTTAAATAAGTTGAGCATTATTAAAATTAAAAAAACTGCTATGAAAAATATACTGTTAAAAATGTAGTAAGTCACAGTCTGGGAGAAAGCATTTGCAACAGAACACATTTTTGATAAAGCAGTCATTTGCAAAACATACAAAGAATGCTTGAGACTTAATTAAAACTCAACAATAAGAAAACAGTTCAATTAAAAAATGAACCAAAAAATATGAATAGACATTTCACCAAATAAGATAAATGGCAAATATACATAGAAAGAAATGCTCAACATCAGTTATCATTAGAGAATTGCAAATAAAACAGTAAGATATCACTAATACCTATTGGAATGGTAGAAGTAAAAAATGAAAATAAAATGTGAAGATAGCAGTAGCTGGTGAAACTGCAGTGCAATAAATCTTTCTCGCTGTAGTAGAAATGCAAAGTGATAAGCCACTTTTGATGACAGTTTGACAGTTTATTACAAAGCTAAACATAGTCTTACCACACAGTCCTTCAAAGTGCTATCCAACTGATTTGAAAACTTGTGTCCACACAAAAACCTGGACACAGATGTTTATAGCATCTTTATTTTTAATCTCCCTAAAGTGAAAGCAACCAAGATGCCCTTCAATAGGTGAATGGATAAACAAACAAGGTATATATATCTAAATAAAAGGAATATTGCTTAGTGAAAAATAAATAAACAATCAAGCCATGAAAATACAGGTATGAAATGTTAATGACTATTGCTAAGTGAAAGAAGCCAATTTTATGATATTCTGGTAAGTGCAAATATACAGAGACTGTAAAAAAAATCAATGGTTGCCCTGGGTTTAGGGATAGGAGAGTAAATGTTAAATACATGAACCTCAAAACTAATTAATTTTACAGCACAAAAGTCAATTCTACTGGATTAAAACAAATAGAAATAATTTAAGAATTAAGGGAATCCCCAAATAGAATACAGAATGTGATGATGTAATCTAATTGTGGTGGGTGGGACAGAGGTCTTGACTTAAGTAACTTTGGGAATAAATGGGGATATGTAAAAACAAAGAAATTGTACATAAGCACTATACTGTAGTTATTAATTCCCTTGGGGGTACAGGTTAAAAAATCCAATACTACTGTACATGAACATTAGAAGTGAATAATTAAGTCAATGGGTGGCAGATATTGAGAGGTTCTCATTGCTGAAGTCAAAGTGCACAGATAAGTAAGAGAAGGAGGCAAGAATAAGCCATGTAATAATAGATTAGAGTTAGGAGACATCAGTACAAACTATTGTTTAGCTTAATACAGATACAGATAGTTATATAGAAATACTTTATGGATATGTGTATATAAGCATTTTGTAAACACACGTATATTTTTTAACTATGTTATCTGAATAGAAAAGATGACATCCATTAACAATGAACAATACCTAGTACCCAGACCTTGGTTTCTATTACCATTCTATAATAAAAGTAATCAAACCTCCTTGAAGAAAAATGACTGACTTTAGAATTGAGTCAGGAAAAATAAAAAATGAACCTGAATAACTTGTAATTCCAGAAAAGAAGAAAGTGTGAAAATATTTCCCTACACAAACACACATACACACACACTTTGATGGAGCTATATCAAAGGGATACAGGTGCCAAATGAAAGAGCCCTCCAAGGTCAAAGCTGCATAATTTGAGTAAATAAATAATGAAGTATTAAATTAGAATCCAAATAATAAAATAAATATCCATGAGACCATACTGATTGAAACAAATGATTGAATAAGTAAATAAATAACATGGGAGAAGAGACAAATCTCTCTTGCAGAATCTCTTGCAGAAGAATTCCAAATAATTTTTGCAGATATTCCAATCCTAGGGATGTGGAATATAAGTCCACACTCCTTAAGCATGGACTGCATAGAGTGATTTCTTTTTCAGAGTATTGTAAAAGGGTAATCACAGAATATCTTACAGTACAAAAACCTGACCAACACTACCACAGCAAGGCAACCAATGTCAATATCAACAATGGTAAGTTATGTTGATAGTATATGCCATTGATATGATGTGATAAAAAGGTAGTATATTTCTGTGGTGTGCCTTTCAAAAACTTGTAACCTCAGTTTAATCATTACAAGCATCCTACAAAATACCTAGGCAGTAAGTACTCCTCAACACTGTCAAAGTCATCAATAACGTGAGCACATTCTGAGAAATTGTCACAGTCAAGTTAAATCTAAGGAGACAGGATGATTAAATATTATGTGGTATCCTGGATGGGATCCTGAAACAGAAAAAAACTACTGAATTAAAAACTATGGAAATCTGAATAAAATATACAATTTAGTTAATAAAAATGTAGCAATATTGGTTCATTAACTGTAACTAATATACTACACTAACATAAGATGTTAACAGAGGAGTAACTGGGTTTAGGTTTAATGCAAATTCTCTGCTTTTCTCACAAATTTTCTGTAAATCTAAGAATTGTTTAAAAATAATGTTTATTTTTAAAAATTATTAGAAAAATGAGTATTTATCCTGCTGTCCCTCTACAACCTGTGCTTTAGAGTAACAAACTGTTCATAAGGAGGCTTTTTTTCCCTATTTTGACTATTTAACAAATTGAGGTAAAGTTGTATATACCATTACAGAAGTTCAGGTGTACATTATAATTTGACATCTATATGCACTACAAAGTGATCATGACCAAAAAATAGTTATCATCCATCACCATACAATTGACCCCTTCACCCATTTTGCTCATTCCCTAACCCCTTCCCTACTAGTAACCATCAATCTATCCTCAGTAACTATCATTTTGGTTTTGTACTGTTTTATTTATATTTTGTACTTTTAGATTCTACATATGAGCAAAATCATACAGTATATGTCTTTCTCAAACTGACCTATTTTACAAGCATAATACTCTTCAGGACCATCCATGTTGTCACAAATGGGAAGATTTCACTATTCCTTTTGGCTTAGTAGCATTCCTTTGTGTGTGTGCATATACCATATTATCTTGCATAGATAGATAGATGATGGATAGATATAGATAGATGATAGACAGATAGATACGTAGATAGATACATACATAGATAATCATATTATTGTTATCCATTCATCCATCAATGAACACTAAGGTTGTTTCTGCATTTGGCAATTGTAAATAATGATGCAATAGACATAGGGAAGCATTTACCTTTCCAAATTAATGTTTTTGTAAACTATGGTAAAATACCCAGAGTGGAAAAGCTGGATCATATGGTAATTCTACTCTTAATTCTTTGAGGAATCTCCATATTGTTTTCCATAGTGCTTGTACAGTTTACATTCATTCCATAAGTGTACACAGGTCCCCTTTACTTCACATCCTCTCCAAAAATTATTTCTTTTTTTTTATCAAGTCCCTCCAACATACCCTGCTACAGTCACTGTCCATCATCGTAGTAAGATGCTGTAGAATTATTACTTGTCTTCTCTACAAATACTGTCTTTCCCATGTCCCCAGCTGCTACATTAGGTGTGCTAACCATAATGCCCCTTTTCCCCCATATCCCTCCCTTTCCACACATCTTCCACAGTCCCTTTCCCTGTGGTAACTGTTAGTACATTCTTGGGTTCTGTGAGTCTGCTGCTGTTTTGTTCCTTCAGTTTTTCCTTTGTTTTTATACTCCACAGATGAGTGAAATCATTTGATACTTGTCTTTTTTGGCTTGGCTTATTTCACTGAGCATAATACCCTCTAGCTCCATCCATGTTGTTGCAAACGGTAGGATTTGTTTTCTTCTTATGGCTGAATAATATTCCATTGTGTATATGTACCACTTCTTCTTTATCCATTTACCTACTGATGGACACTTAGGTTGCTTCCATTTCCTGGCTACTGTAAATAGTGATGCGATAAACATAGGGGTGCATATGTCTTTTTCAAACTGCGCTGCTGCATTCTTAGGGTAAATTCCTAGGAGTGAAATTCCTGGGTCAAACGGTATTTCTATTTTGAGTTTTTTGAGGAACCTCCATACAGCTTTCCACAACGGTTGAACTAGTTTACATTCCCACCAGCAGTGTAGGAGGATTCCCCTTTCTCCACATCCTCGCCAGCATTTGTTGTTGCTTGTCTTTTGGATGTTGGCCATCCTAACTGGTGTGAGGTGATATCTCATTGTGGTTTTAATTTGCATTTCTCTGATTATTAGAGATGTGGAGCATCTTTTCATGTGCCTGTTGGCCATCTGAATTCCTTCTTTGGAGAAGTTTCTGTTCAGCTCCTCAGCCCATTTTTTAATTGGCTTATTTGCTTTTTGTTTGTTAAGGTGTGTGAGCTCTTTATATATGTTGGATATCAACCCCTTATCGGATACCTCATTTATGAATATATTCTCCCATACTGTATGATGTCTTTTTGTTCTACTGATGGTGTCCTTTGCTGCACAGAAGCTTTTTAGTTTGATATAGTCCCACTTGTTCATTTTTCCTTTCCTTTCCTTTGCCTGGGGAGATATGTTCATGAAGAAGTTGCTCATGTTTATGTCCAAGAGATTTTTGCCCATGTTTTTTTCTAAGAGTTTTATGGTTTCATGACTTACATTCAGGTCTTTGATCCATTTTGGGTTTACTTTTGTGTATGGGGTTAGACAGTAATCCAGTTTCATTCTCTTACATGTAGGTGCCCAGTTTAGCCAACACCAGCTGTTGAAGAGGCTGTCACTTCCCCACTGTATATCCATGGTTCCTTTATCGTATACTAATTGGCCTTATATGCTTGGGTTTATATCTGGGATCTCTATTCTGTCTCTTTGTTCTATGGGTGTGTTCTTGTGCCAGTACCAAATTGACTTGATTACTGTGCCTTTGTAGTAGAGCTTGAAGTCAGGGAGTGTAAGTTCCCCTGCTTTATTCCTCCTTCTCAGGATAGCTTTGGCTATTTGGGGTCTTTTGTTGATCCATATGAATATTAGAACTATTTTCTCTAGTTCATTGAAGAATGCTATTGGTATTTTGATAGCTATTGCATTGAATCTGTAGATTGTATCAGGCAGGATAGCCATTTTGACAATATTAATTCTTCCTAGCCAAGAGCATGGGATGAATTTCCACCAATTAGTGTCCCCTTTAATTTCTCTTGAGTGTCTTGCAGTTTTCAGGGTATAGGTCTTTCACTTTCTTGGTCAGGTTTATTCCTAGGTATCTTATTCGTTTTTGATGTGATTGTGAATGGAATTGTTTTCCTGATTTCTCTTGTTGCTAGTTCATTGTTAGTGTATAGGAATGCAACAGATTTCTGTGTATTAATTTTGTATCCTGCAACTTTGCTGAATTCAGATATTAGATCCAGTAGTTTTGGAGTGGATTCTTTAAGGTTTTTTATGTACACTATCATGTCATCTAAAACAGGGACAGTTTGACTTCTTCCTTACCAATCTGGAAGCCCTTTATTTCTTTGTGTAGTCTGACTGCCATGGCTATGACCTCCAGGACTATGTTGAATAAAAGTGGTGAGACTGGGCATCCTTGTCTTGTTCCCGATCTTAAAAGAAAAGCTTTCAGCTTCTTGCTGTGAAGTATAACATTGGCTGTGGGTTTGTCATATATGGCCTTTATTATGTTGAGGTACTTGCCCTCTATACACATTTTGTTGAGAGTTTTTATGATGAGTGGATGCTGAATTTTGTTGAATGCTTTTTCAGAATCTATGGAGATGATCATGGAGTTCTGGTCCTTCTTTTTGTTGATGTAGTGGATGATGTTGATGGATTTTCGAATGTTGTACCATCCTTGCATACCTGGGATGAATCCTACTTGATCATGATGGATGATTTTTTTCATGTATTTTTTAATTTAGTTTGCTAATATTTTTTTGAGTATTTTTGCATCTATGTTCATCAGGTATATTGGTCTGTAATTTTCTTTTTTTGTAGGGTCTTTGCCTGGTTTTGGTATTAGAGTGATGTTGATCTCGTAGAATGAGTTTGGGAGTATTCTTTCCTCTTCTACTTTTTGGAAAACTTTAAGGAGGATGGGTGTTAGGTCTTCACTAAATGTTTGATAAAATTCAGCAGTGAAACCATCTGGGCCAGGCGTTTTGTTCTTAGGTAGTTTTTTTATTACTAATTCAATTTCTTTGCTGGTAATTGGTCTACTCAGATTTTCTGTTTCTTCCTGGGTCAGCCATTGACGGTTGTATTTTTCTGGAAAGTTGTTCATTTCTTCTAGGTTATCTGGCTTGTTACCATCTAATTATTCATAGTATTCTCTCATAATTCTTTGTATTTCTGTGGTGTCCGTAGTGATTTTTCCTTTCTCATTTCTGATTCTGTTTATGTGTGTAGACTCTCTTTTTTATTTGGTAAGTCTGGCTAGGGTTTTATCTATTTTGTTTATTTTCTTGAAGAACCAGCTCCTGCTTTCTTTGATTCTTTCTATTGTTTTATTCTCGATTTTATTTATTTCTGCTTTAATCTTTATTATATCCCTCCTTCTACTGACTTTGGGCCTCATTTGTTCCTCCTTTCCTAGTTTCATTAATTGTGAGTTTAGACTGTTCATTTGGGATTGTTCTTACCTGAGGTAGGCCTGTACTGCAATATATTTCCCTCTTAGCACGGCCTTCGCTGCATCCCACAGATTTTGCGGTGTTGAATTATTGTTGTCATTATTCTCCATATTTTGCTTGATCTGTTTTCATTTGGTCAAATATCCTCCATTCATTATTTAGGAGCATGTGTTAAGCCTCCATGTGTTTGTGGGCTTTTTCATTTTCTTTGTGTAATTTATTTCTAGTTTCATACCTTTGTTATCTGAGAAGCTGGTTGGTACAATTTCAATCTTTTTGGATTTACTGAGGTTCTTTTGTGGCCTAGTATATGATCTATTCTTGAAAATGTTCCATGTGTAATTAAGAAGAATGTGTATCCTGTTGCTTTTCGGTGGAGTGTTCTGCAGATGTTCATTAGGTCCATCAGTTCTAATATGTTGTTTAGTCTCTCTGTCTCTATTTCTTTTCTCTCTGGTTGATTTGTCCTTCGGAGTGAATGGTGTGTTGAAGTCTCCTAAAATGAATGCATTACATTCTATTTCCACCTTTAATTCTGTTAGTATTTGTTTTACATATGTAGATGATCCTGTGTTGGGTGCATAGATATTTTTAACAGTTATATCCTCCTGTTGGACGGACCCTTTTATCATTATGTAATGTCCTTCTTTGTCTCTTGTGACTTTCTTTGTTTTGAAGTCTATTTTGTCTGATACAAGTACAGCAATTCCTGCTTTTTTCTCATTATTAGTTGCATGAAATATCTTTTTCCATCCCTTAACTTTCAGTCTGTGTATGTCTTTCAGTTTGCAGTGAGTCTCTTGTAGACAGCATATCGATGGTCTTGTTTTTTAATAAATTCAGTAACTCTATATCTTTTGATTGCTGCATTCACACCATTTACATTTAGGGTGATTATAGATCAGTATGTACTTATTGCCATTGCAGGCTTTAGATTCGTGGTTACCAAAGGTTCAAGGGTAATTCCCTTACTATCTAACAGTCTAATTTAACTTACTTCATATGCTATTACAAAGACAACCTAAAGGTTATTTTTTTTCCTCCTTTTCCTTCCTCCTCCATCATTTATATGTTAGGAATCATATTCTGTACTCTTTGTCTAGCCCTTGGGTGATATCTATTTAGCCTTAGGAATACTTCCTTCTATAGCAGTCCTCCAAAATGCACTGTAGAGGTGGTTTTTGGGAGGTAAATTCTCTCAGCTTTTGCTTATCTGAATATTGTTTAATCCCTCCTTCAAATTTAAATGATAACCTTACCTGGTAGAGTATTCTTGGTTCAAGGCCCTTCTGCTTCATTGCATTAAATATATCATGCCACTCCCTTCTGGCCTGTAAGGTTTCTGTTGAGAAGTCTGATGATAGCCTGATGGGTCTCCTTTGTATGTAATCTTTTTTCTCTCTCTAGCTGCTTTTAAGTTTGTCTTTATCCTTGATCTTTGTCACTTTAATTATTATATGTCTTGATTTTGTCTTCCTTGGGTCCGTTGTGTTGGGAGATCTGTGCACCTCCATGGCTTGAGAGACTATCCCCTTCCCCAGGTAGGGGAATTTTTCAGCAATTACCTCCTCAATGACACTTTCTATCACTTTTTCTCTCTCTTCTTCTTCTGGCACCCCTATTATGCAAATATTGTTCCATTTGGATTAGTCACACAGTTCTCTCAATATTCTTTCATTCTTAGAAATTCTTTCTCTCTGTGCCTGGGCTTCTTTGTATTCCTCTTCTCTAATTTCTATTCTATTTACCATCTCTTCTAGTACATCTAATCTGCTTTTAAATCCCTCCATTGTATGTTTCATTTCATATACGGAATTTCTTAATGATTGAATCTCTGTCTTAAATTAATTCCTGAGTTCTTGAATATTTTTCTGTACCTCCATAAGCATGTTTGTAATTTTTATTTTGAATTCTCAGGAATATTTGTGAGTTCTGTTTCATATGGACCTTTTTCTGGGGTTTGTGAGATTTTGGTCTGTACCATGTTCTTTTGACGTTTCATATTTCTGTGTGGTGCCCACTAGTGCACAGAAACTCCAGTCTCTGGAGCTGCTCAGCCTGTACAGTGAGGTTGGGGGTCATAGGGAAGCCGAGCTGGTGCCTGGATGGAGGAAAGATCTGTTTTCTGATTCCTGTCTTCAATGCCTGTCTCCAGTGTCAGAGCCAGTGGGTCAAGCATACACGTGTAAGCCTCTGTGCTTTGCGTCTCTAGCTGTTGTAGGATAGGCCTCCCTCGGGCTGGCCTGACACCAGCGCAGTGACTGCGGCTTTGTGAGCAGGTCCCTGCAGGCCAGTAGGAAGGTTTGGCAGGCTGTGTGTCACAGTGGGGAGCCTCGGAGCTGACTAGGCAGCCAGGACAATGGAGCACCTGAAGCTCCTCAGAGTTCCCAAGCAGCTGAGCAGAGCACACCGAGACCACCTTGTCTAGCCTCCCTTCTCCTGCGCAGCAAGCTCCATGCAAACCCCGCCCCTTCAGCAGCCCTCTGGCTGCTAGGAAGCCTCTCAGTCCGCCTGCCCTTCCTCTGTCACAGAGTGGTCAGGTGTGGATCCTGTCCTCCACCAACAGCCAGATTGTCAGTCTCCCAGTCCCTCCTCCTGTCTGAGCTCCCCAACGTCCAGAATATAGGCTTCCACTCACAAAACAGATCTCCAAGGCTAGGTGTTCTGCAGCCCCAGGCCTCAACCCCCTTCCTGCTCTATTTCTCTTCCTTCCACAGGTGAGCTGGGGTGGGGGAAGGGCTTCAGTCCTGCTGGTAAGGCTTTCATAAATTACCCTCCTTTCTGAGGTCTGCTCTGTTTGTGAGGTCTGTATGCTTTCTGGTTCAGCCTTCTTTCTTCTTTCTGTTTTAGTGTTAGTTGTATTAATTAACTATATTTTTGTACTATTTGTGATTTGGGGAGGAGTTGTCCATGTCACCTCTCATGCTGCCATCTTGAATATCTATTTCTTGTCTTTTTAATAATAGACATTCTAACAGATGTGAGGTGATGATATCTCATTGAGTTTTTGATTTGTAATTCTGTAATAATTATAATTAGTGATGTTGAATAATTTTCCTTTCCTTATTAGTGATGTCGAACATCTCTTCATGTGCCTGTTAGCCATCTGTATGTCTTCTCTGGAAAAATGCCTATTCAGATATTCCACCCACTTTTGGAATTAGGTTGTTTTTATTGTTGAGTTTGTAAGTTTTTATATATTTTGGATATCAGCCACTTACCAAATATATGATTTGCAAATATCTTTCCCTTTCAGTAGGTTGCCTTTTCATTTTGTGGATGATTTCCTTTACTGTCCAGAAGCTTTTTAGTTTGATGTAGTCTCATTTATTTTTATTTTGTTTCCTTTGCCTTTGGATTAGATTTACAAACATATTGCTAAGTCTGATGTCCAGAAGCTTACTGCCTATGTTTTCTTCCAGGAATTTTATGGTTTTGCGTCTTACATTCAACATTTTAATCCAACTTGAGTTAATTTTTATGTATGGTGTAAGATAGTGGTCAAGTTTCATTCTTTGGTATGTGGCTATCCAGTTTTTCCAGCACCATTGATTGAAGAGACTGTCCTTTCCTATATTGTATGTTTTTGGCTCCTTTCTCATAAATTAATTGTCCACACAGGTGTGGGTTTATTTCTGAGCTCTCAATTCTGGTCCATTGATCTATGTTTCTGTTTGTATACCAATACTACTGTTTGGGTTACTATAGCTTTGTAGTATAATTTGAAATCAGGGAGCATGATATCTCTAGCTTTGTTCTTTCTCAGGATTTCTTTGGATATTCAAAGTCTTTGGGGATTTCATATAAATTTTAGAATTATTTGTTCTAGCTCTGTGAAAAAATGCCATTGGAATTTAGGCATAATAAAGATACACTGAATCTGTAGATTGCTTTTGGTAGTATGGTCATTTTAACAATATTAATTCTTCTAATCTATAAGCATGGAATATCTTTCCATTCATTTGTGTTCTCAGTTTCTTTCAGCAATGTCTTATGGTTTTCAGTAAACAGAAGTTTCTTTTTATAGAATGATTCCAGTTTTTCAATTAAGTAGGAGATAGACTGCCATCACTAATGACATTTAGATCTTACATCAATTATTTTGTAAATGGAATGAAACAGATTTAATGTTAATCAGTATCTGTTAATATCCTAAAAAGAGACACAACTATTACTGTGTACTTCCTGATGGAATTATCACAACCTAGTTACTTTTTCTTGACCAGATATTGAAAAAATACCTAATGTCTAAGAAGCAATTTACAAACAATATAGTAGATCTAAGTACCAATTTGCATGGAAAAAACATTAAATACATACTTACATAAAATTTTTATGAAAACATACAAAATATATGAGTATAGAGATATAAGAATGAGTTAAATTATACCATGAGTATGTAATTTTAAAAACTCAGATTGCAAGGACTCTACATAAAATATGATCCAACTTCTTCAACAAAATGTTTAAGAGGAACCAAAGTTATCAAAAAGGAATCCATAGAATAAAAGCAATTTTAGAAATATATAAACCAATGATCATATTTAAAGGTTATGGGATCTGGATTCAAACAGTTCTTAACCATAAATAAATAAACATAAAAAGCAAATAAAAAGAACACATGGACACATTTATGAAATAATTGAGTAAACTAGATATTTGAATACATTTAGTTGAACTATAGGTGAGAAAGCTTTAAATATCTGATATTTTTGTCAAATATCCAGTTAGTGTCAAATTGTTTTAGAAATCCTCAATTTTTAGGAGCAGTAATAATATGACAGCTCATTTTTTTTAAATAAAATCTTTATATTACAAATATGTGTTCTAAAATACTGCAGAAAAAATTATGACATAATAATTATTGAAATTTCATGAATTCATGTAGATTCATTATATTCTCTGTATTTTACAAATGTATAAACTTTTCCAAACCTGTAAGTTTAAAAAATTAATGAATAAATTGTCAGTCCCTGGGAGCCCTTTTAATATTTTATAAACATATTCTTTGCTACTGCTAACTACCATAGAATAATAAGTGACTTGATTATAATAGAATCTGACTTTTATATAAACTGATTTTTAAAAAGTTTAATGCATGCACAAGCATATTTTATACACACAGATACACAAATACACATAAGTGGTATAGAAAAGAAAACATATACTACATGACTTTTTCTGATACATTTAGAAAGACTAGAAAAATCATAAATATGTGTGCAAAACTTCTTATAATTCAGTGACACTTTAAATGTTTCCTATGTCTTTTTTATCACTGAACTTCCTCTATGCCAACAAATAGCAAGCTGTTATCTAGAATACAATATTATTATTATTAGAAATAATCTTTTCCTGATATTTATTCTTTTCCTCTACCAGTCTGACTCATGCCTTTCATGTTTTCTTTCTGTGTTTCTTAAACATTGATGTTCTCCAGTATTATAGTCTCAAATCTTTCTTCTCTTTTAATAGTCTTGTTCCCCTCAACCTAATAATTTTTAGTAAGTTTTAATATCTAATAATTATCAGATAATTTAGGTAATTAGGTAATAATCTAATAATTTCTAATAACATCTGTTAATTTCCTGTGTATTTAATAACCATCAATACACTAATGGATCCCAAATCCATATACCAGCATAAATGTTCCTTATCTTTAAATTTGAGGTGTCTAAAGCCTCTCAAATACCATCTCTACTTGAGATGTCCTTGGAAACTTCTAACTTTTCTTAGATATCTTATCACCCTATTGATGGAGATAAATAGTTCTCCATCAGTAAAAAAAATAAATTCTTCTCTTCAAAAAAATATTATCTTTATTTTACTAGCCCTGAAATTAAACTTATTATCTAAAACAATTATTTTCTTAAAAGTGCTGTGGGGCAGGGAGAAACTAATTAGTACTGCCACTAAAAAGCACACTGTGTTCAAATTACTGTAGTAAGTATTACATAATAAATTCTCTCTTTGCTCTTTATAATAATCAACATAGCAAAGTCTCAAAAAAGTTTTGTACTAAATATAATAGATTTGTTTTGTTTAACTCAGTGTTTTCTAAACTTAACTATGTAATATTTTCCAAAGATGTAACATAGTTTATAGTCCAAGAAGTTGGGATTTTGTGGAACACACTATAGGAAACCTTTGTCTGGACTTAAACCCTCTTTTGGAAGGACCTTCACAGAGAAGCAGATAAACCTATATTATCTCTGTTGTGTTTCAGTTGGTGGTGTTGGACACAGGTTTTTAAATCACCTTTGATATTTCAACTGGAAAATGACTAGGGCTTCTTTGGAAAGCAGTTGAGTTCTGCTATTGTTTAAAGATTCAAATGAACTCTGCTTCTGTCAATTTTAATAATATACTTGTTTTATGAAATAAACACTTAAATGCATTTTCAAATGTAAAAAAAAACTACATAAAAATGTGGGAAAATTATCTGCCTTTCGTAGCATACAATATTTCAAAAGTTCTCTAAGATATTTAATTAAATGAGGATTTTTAAAAATCTTGTCTTATTTTTTGCTTTATCATAGTAACTCAGACTTAAGAAATATGATTTTTGCATGCCTTCTGTCTTAAGGATAATAGTTTTTCCCTTTTGAGGTGAAAAAAATATATATGTATTTATATACATATATTTTAAAGAGGCATCATGTAATGGGCTCACAGTACAATATTACTTTTTGTTTTGAGTTCTGGCATATATTTTTTATAAATGAGTATTTGCATATCAGAAGAGAAGTGTTAGAAGAAACTGTTTTCCTAAAACTAGTTGCTTCTGCCTTTTTCCCTACCATACTACTACTACCTTGTCATGAGAAAATTAATTCCCAAGGTTTTTCTCAATTGTTTCTCTTGCATTTAACCAAAGTTTTTTAAATTCCTAACATTAGAGGGGTAAGTGGGAACAAACCATCAAAATTAGTGTGATCAGTGAGGATATATATCATATTACAAAAATGTATAAATGGTTATATTCAAATAGTTTCACATAAAAGATCAAATAATTCAGTTGCATAGAAAAGGAAAACCCAATTAAAAAATCCCAAATGAAAAATGTTATCATATTCTTTTAAAGGAAATACATTCGTATATGTGAAGAGGTAAACACTCTCAGCATTAAACTCTACAGTAAAAACATTGTCTAAACTGGTTCACATAATATATTTATTAATTTTTTCATTTAGAATTCCTTCAATTTGAAGGGAAGATGATGAAATGGAACAAGATAGAGTAAGAAGACAAAGAGAACATTTATTGTATATTTGCTTGTGGTGGCAGATGGGGTGACAGCATCTGAAAATGCTATAGTGACACCATTCCGGGTGATAACCTTAGGACTGAGGAAAATCAGAACCACCAGATAGATGTTATTTAAAAGTCACACCTTATGTTTTCTAGTCTGAATGATTTAAAAAATGAAAAACAGGATGTGGTTAAATCAAAGTAGCAATAGAATTGAGTTTCCTGAGGAACAGGAAAATGCTGTGGCATGCCAACTCTCTGCCAGGCATTGTGTATTTACTGAAGATAGTGTTGCAAGAAATGAGTATACCTCCAGGCTCCCACAAGGAACTGACAGCATAGTGAGGGAGACTGGCATTGAACAAAAAGTAATTGCACAAATTTTAATTAGTAGAAGATATGAGAGAAAAGTTCAAGTTACAATGAAAACTTTTATCAGGTAAGTTTATCTTATTCTGAAAGGCAAGGAAGACTTGCCTAAAGAAGTAATATTTGAGCTGTCTCCTAAAGGGTATAAGGGAGTTAGCTAGGGAAAAGGGGGAGTGAATTTTTCTGCTAGCCTGTTTTGTGAAGCATAGCACTCTTTTAATACAAACCAAACCTACTCCAAATTGAAAATAAGGCACATACTTCAATCCCTGTCATGAGAGAGATGACAAAAGTGACTTTAAATGCAACTGAAGAATATGTATGTGATTGATATTTGAACATTAAGGGAGAGAAGAAATGGATTTTGATGGTGGAGTCTGGAGTAAAAGACAGAACCTTAGGGTAGCAGTTGAAATAAAGAAAAAGGAGGAAGATAGAGAAAGAGAATGTCAACCTCAAAAATAAAGCAGCCAGTTACTTTACTAGCAAAATGAGTTTATTTAGGAATAGCAGAAAAAAAACACAACTCAGGATAAACAAACCATGGCAAACCACAGGCAGATCCATGGAACCAAGGAGAGTGGTTTGCTTTTATAGAGGAAGAGAAGAAATTGGGAGGGGCTGTTCTGAACAGAAGTCCCTTGGAGGAAAGTCAGAGTTTGAACTCATTGGCTGAATGTGACAGTCTCTACTTGGCGGTTGCTACTGCTGGCCAGGAGAAAGTTTTCCTTCCTCCTGGTAGAGTAGTAAAATGAGCTTCTTCCTGCTGAGGAATGCAAAGGACAATTCTTCCTGTTGGGGTCTGCAGTTGATGAGGAGTGGTAGTGCAAGAGAATGCCCCCTTCAGGGCTTCCTGACTCCATTTTAGTTGATTTTTCCTTTATTTTCATGAGAAAGAATGCAGTAATTCAATTGACTTCATTTCAATAAATATTAAGCTAGTCATTGTGTTGAATCTTAGTGTCTTTAGAATCATTCAGGGAGGTTAATTAAATATATTAACTATATTGTCAGTGTGTGTGTGTGAGGGGTTGTTCTCCCTCAAAATTTGTACCTTAACCTGCAATCTGAAATGTGAACTTTACACATTTTACCTACCAATCCACACCCACTCATTTAGAAAATGTTGAGTGGATGACCACTATGTACCTGAAACCATTTTGGGTGGTGCCAGATAATGATTTATAATAATGACTATGTATTTGGTCTTCATCCTAATCTCTGGTACAGAGCTCCTAAAGCCCCTTGAATTTTCTAAGTGATGAATGTGATAAAGGTGTCCTTTGTTATGTTAATGAGGTGACTTCTGGAAAGCCTTTTAGTAACTTAAGAATGGGGGCTGGTTGCCAGAAGAGAACCAGCTATGTGACTGGAGGATTGGAACTTTTACTCCTCCCAACCCTGCAACATCCAGGAGGAGAGGGGCTGGAGATTCAGTTTGTGAGAGCAAGAGAGACTCCATTTTAGAAAGAAACCATCTTAAGAAGGAGGCCTCACCCCCAATCTAGTTCTAAGAAAACTTGGTTCCAGTTACTGGAAAAACCACCCATTGTTCCAGTGACCCTCATCCCAGATAGTTCCCTAAAAACAACTTCAAGGTACAGACACTCCTGTTCCTTAAAGATAACATACCTTACATGTTACATCAGCCAGCAGTCTGGTACCAGCCGGACTCAGTCAATGAAGTATATACAAGATACACTTACTTTAAATCATCCAATCAGCATATGCCAAGTTAGAGTTCCCCTCTTCCTGCACCTTGTAATGCATAAACACCTTGCCTACCCTGGGCTCGGGGCTCTTACTTTAGAACCGTTGCATCGGTGACAAGTGTGAGCCCGAGCTCGAGCTTGAAATAAACGACCCTTGTGTGTTTGCATCGGAATAGGCTCCTTAGTGGTCTTTCTGGGACTCACGACTTGAGCACGACATTTTGGGGGCTTGTCCCGGATCCCCAAGACCCCCAGGACTCCCGACCTGAAGGGTTTGAACCAGTCAGTAAGAATTTTGTGTGTGTGAGTGATGCAAACTTTATGTCTATTGTGTGTTGCGCTACTCTCTTTCACTTTCTGAAGGTCAAGCCTGAGGCTGAATCACCATATTAGTAGGGCCTTCAGGTCCATTAATAGGGCCGACAGGTCCATTTGAGGGGGACTCAGTGCCCCTAATTTGTCTAGGACCTTTGGGTCCTAATTTGAGGGAATGAGGCGGGTCGCTCCCACCAAACGGCAGGTTGCCTTCGCCCCACTTCTGATTCTGTTTCAGAATGACCAAGGGCATTTTCTGTTTTGCTTTTTGTTTGTCTGTGATACTTAGTGGGCTGTCGATAGCTTTTTATTTTGAGAAAATGGGTCAGACCTCTTCTACTCCGTTTAAGGGAAGGGCAAATGACCTCAGTGTGTAAGTCTGGAAAGACACAACCATCCCCCACCAGGGGAAGCAAAAGCTGCTCCCAGAGCGGAGGGTGGAGGCGCTCCTGCAGGAAGCCTGCCCTATACCAGACAAAGGGCTCAGAGGGAGCAGTCTGCCTCCTCTGCTGACTCCACTATTCTGCCCCTGTGAGCCACCGGGGCCCCAGACACAGGGGGAAATCAGCCCCATCACTACTGGACTTTTGCCACTAGTGACGTCTACAATTGGATATTAGTAACTCAAATATTTGTATCAATTTATCTGTGTATATGTTCTTTTATGAAAAGTGTTGCTAACTGTAGTTATTGCATTTCAATCTGTATGTTTGTGTGTCTAAGTGTGTAAAGAAAAAATATTTTTCTACCTCCGGATGGTATTAATAAGCATTAATGCTAATTTAAGTTGAACTGAAACAGACATGTCCTTATGGTTATCAGCTGCCTAAGTTTACCTAAAGTCATTTAAAGTTGATGTTATCTGTTAAATCTTTGAAGAATACAATGTTTAAAGGCTTGACTTTGTCTAATGTTCAGTAAAAGTTTTTATAAGTAATCTAGCATAATTGCTAAAGAGTGTGTAAACAAGTGTTATAAATATCTTAATAATAATAGTATGTTAATGTGTAACTGTGTATATCTCTAAACAGTCTAAGAATTTTGTGGTAACCAAAATTCTTAGAGTTTTGCTAAGTCATATGAAGATGTTTTGTGCTCAGTAAAAAATTGTGCTGTAAGGCACATTTCCAGAAATTATAAAATGTGTTCATAAATGTATCAATCTAAGGAATGCTGGTGTTACAGTTTACCATAGCCTATTTTCAGTGTTCATTGAAAGTTAAAGTTCCTATTGGTTTTAAGTTCTAATTAAAACTACTTAAAGTAATAAAGAAAACATCTCTGCTTGCTAGAAAAGATGTGTGTTTTAACAAGAGAAGGTATAAAGAATGGAGATTCATTTTATTTAAGGTAAAAGAAGGTAACTGTTCTAAAGCACAGATATTTATTTAAAGAGGGAGAGGAGTGAATGTAAAAAGAAAGTTGTAGAAAGTTTGTGGAAAATTTGACATGGTCATGCTATGTAAAATTAAGTCTTGATATCAAGTACACAGCAAAATTAGAATTTTGTTTTCAGTTAAAGACAAAGTTTTCTTAAACTGATTAGTCTGCTCTTAATGTTGAAAAATTGCAAAGAACTTTCTAATTGTTTTTATCAAAGCAGTTTCTCTTGCTTAAAGTCTCAATGAGTTCTCTGAGTATTTAAGAAAATGAAATCTTCATATTAAAAGACTGTAAGCTAAGTGTTGTTAACAACTGAGTAACCTGTATTTCCATTTAAGCCTTTTTATTGCCATTCTAGTTAAATACCTATAATCCTATTTAAGCAAGTGGCAAAGAAACTTTCTTCTGACAACTTGCCAAAATCAAATTCAAAAAGGTACTTTTACCTCTAATTAATTCTGATATTTTCCAGAGCGCCTCTGGAACATGTCAGAGGAATTTTTTCTCATTGATAAAGTATTTGGCTAAATTAGCTTATTTATCTGATATATAATTACCTGCTTAATTACCTAGAAAGCACTGTCAAAGGGAATGATGCTAAACTTTGTTGCTGGATGTTTTGTGTTGCAAAAATATCCAAATTTCCTTATGTCAACTGTCTTATAGTAAGCTCTCATCAGATCTTTAGCCACTCTCATTTACAAGTCTTTTGTCATTTATAGTCACTGTTTTATTACTCCTGAACTAGTAAAGAACTAGATTTCAGCAGAACAGGTATTTACATAAGATTAAGTAAACTAAAGAAAATTATTTTGTGGCTTTTTGTTTCAAGTGTTACTGATAAAGTGTTTTAAGCTTTTTCTTAAGCTGACAACAGTTTAGTAAATGACAATACCTTTATAAGCAGAATTGAAACATTTATCTTTCTCTTTACCTGATCCCTCCAGAATTTAACAACTCTCAGTGACTATTTATATTTCATGGCAGAATGTTTATTTGCATAAGTTCAATAAGAATCTGCTTTCTTTGTAAGAAGACCGATTAAAAGCACTGGTTGTATTACCAAGGCTTTGACTGGAATACTATTCCTGAGAGACACGTGGGTAAACTCATATTAACAGAGAGCCTTAAGGAACTGAGTTCGACTTTATAAAGCCAACAAGGACCCTTAGAAGAACTGGCTTGGTACCTTGCTTACAAGATTCCCAGCAGCCTTACCAGGTGAGTAAAGAAGGTCACTTCCTGGTGGGTGCAGGAATCTCAGAATGTCTTCGGGACCTCAAAAAAAGAGGAATTCACCCAAATCTACAGGTACTGCAGGCAAAACCTGATGGCAAGACTGGCTTGGCTTTCTGACCTTGAGAGGCCTTTAAAAGTCCAATCTGAAGTTCCTTATAAAAAGTTCCAGCAAAGCACATTTAAAAGAGCCTATGTAACCAATTGCTCTTCTTGCTGCACTTATGCAAATAATCAAGCCAAGTGTTAATTATTTTCTTAATCTAGTTACTAGTAATAAAAATGAGAGTGATTTTAGAGAAAAGCATTATTTCAATAATGCAGCCTTATCTATACTGTGTCCTAATACTAGTCATTGGGACATAGACTGGATCCAGAATTCTAGTTTCCCCAAGATATCTAACTATGATTCTTAATTAGAGTCTTACTATTTCTAGTCCTCATATTCAGCCATGCATTTGTCAATCTCCTTGACAAGTCTGAAGTCTGTTCTTCCAGAATGGAAAATCCAACTCCAGATGTTACTACTTAACCTAATAACATGATTTATTCTATCTCGCCTAGAAGCCACGAAACTGAAAACGGTGATAGCAATAGAGCCCAGGATGGAAACTCCCATCTTCTGACGCCCTCCTGACCAACCATTGATGGAGACCTAGCTGCACCCCTTACTGTGCCCCTCTCAGCATGAAGCAGCCAGAGCGGTTGTCTCCCCCTTTCCCTAGCAGCAGCTAGGATTACCATCTGTAGAAGGGGGAATGAGACAGAGACTGTGGGTGTAGTCAGAGTAGAGGGAGGGCCTCCAGAAGAAGCAAGGCAGAATGTTTGCAGCCGGAGCAATGTAACTACATGCAAGGAAACCCCCTACCAAAACTGTGTTAAACATTAAGCTCTAGAGTCTTTCTTCAGTGAGATCAGTTGAGGCTTAAAGGGCCAAAGGTGGCTTGGCCTGGAATGTTTGAGTGTTCCGCAAATGAGGGAGGGTGTCTCGGCATGGCCCATGACTTTGCTGTGGGCAGCCCTAGCAGGCAGATGGCGGCCCGGCCCACCTTGGGGGTAGGGCAGGTGGTATAGGTCCACACCCTAAGCCTTCTCTTCACATTATCAAAGTATATGTGGCATGAGATACATCCTTCCTGCTCTAATAGATTATCCTGGAAATAGTCATGAAAAACTTCTCCAAGCTCTGCTGTCTGATTGTGACAACAACTTGAACCTTTTGGATCCCGCCTCTATTGCAGTTGCAGCAGCATTCATCCTGCTGGTTCCTAGACTTGTCATTAGAATGCAAAAGGAAATATTTAAGCTGGTCTGTACATACAGTGAGACAACAAATTTAACTGCTTCTGTATTACCAGAACTCAATCAAAGGTAGGAAAAGTATGAATTGTAGTGCTTCAGAATTGTGCTACCATAAATTATCTGCTGTTAAAAGAACATATGAGATGTGAACAGTTTCCAGGAATGTGTTGTTTTAATTTGTCTGATTTTTCTGCTTTTCCTATGTATTTGTATTCCTATTTTCCTAGTGCGTGTATGGAGTGCAGTTGCTAATCTTTTAAAGCCAATACATACTTGTGCTACTTTTCAAGAATTAACTTCAAGAAATAAGTGACTCCTTTTAAGCAACTTCTTGAAATCATACGCTGATTCCCCACCTGCATTTGCTGCAAGAATATAATCATGTATATTATGATTTTATCCAGAATTACAGCTGTTGGCTGTCCTCTCTTTTATATTTTATCTCCCTGTTTAGTCCCAAGAGATGGCTGGTTAGCCAGAGATGGGTAAGATTCCTCACAGGAGGAACAACCTAAGACAGGCACAGTCACAAGGGACCTCAGGTGAGCAACATGGGAGCCAACTGAGGTAAGGCATAGAACCTCACCCCCCCCAGATGAAAGACACATTCCCTGTGACAGGCTATGTCACAGGTCAAGCCCTGCTAATCATTATTCTAGTACCTTTCTACAAATATATTTGTATATATCTCTGTCATTTAAAAACTTTGGGCCCATATTTGGATCCAATGTACAAGAGAAAAGGGGGGAATGTGAGAGCAAGAGAGACTCCATTTTAGAAAGAAACCATCTTAAGAAGGAGGCCTCACCCTCGATCTAGTTCTAAGAAAACTTTGTTCCAGTTACTGGAAAAATCACCCATTGTTCCAGTGACCCTCACCCCAGATAGTTCCCTAGCAACGACCTCAAGGTCCAGACGCTCCTGTTCCTTAAAGATAACATACCTTACATGTTACATCAGCCTGCAGTCTGGTACCAGCCGGACTCAGCCAATGAAGAATATACAAGATACACTTATTTTAAATCATCCAATCAGCATATGCCAAGTTAGAGTTCCCCTCTTCCTGCACCTTGTAATGCATAAACACCTTGCCTACCCTGGGCTCGGGGCTCTTATTTTGGAACCGCTGCATTGGTGACAAGTGTGAGCCCGAGCTCAAGCTTGAAATAAAAAACCCTTGTGTGTTTGCATCAGAATAGGCTCCTTAGTGGTCTTTCTGGGACTCACGACTTGGGCACAAGTTCAGTCACTAACAGCCACTGATTTAATCAATCATGCCTATTTAATGAAGCTTCCATATCAAAATTCTAAAGGACAGATGACGGTGTTCAGAGAGCTTCCAGGTTGGGGACACAGAGCACTTCCATATGCCACCATGCCAGACCCCAAATTCTACAAGGACAGAAGCTCCTCTGTTTAGGACCTCACTCTATGTATTTCTCCATCTGGTTGTTGCTTCTTGTCCTTTAATATTCTTTGTAATAAAGTGATAATCCAGTGAGTAAATGGGTATTCTGAGTTCTGTGAGCTGCTCTAGCAAATAAAATCAAATCCAAGGAGAGGGCTGTGGGAAACTCCAATCTGTAGCCAGTATAACAATCAGGATTCTGATAGGCATCTGACATAGAGGGTCATCTAGTGGTTCTGAGCCCTTAACCTGTGGACTCTGATGTCCTTTCTGGGTAAACAGTTTCAGAATTGAGTTGAATTGGAGGACACCCAGTTGGTGTTGGAGCATTACTTGGTGGTATGGGGAATACTCCCATCCCCTGCTACATTGAAAGTGATGAAGAAAGAGTAAAGCATAATCAGTATGTGCCATGTGTACTCAGTGAACAATACTATACTAGGGGATACAGATAAGCAAATGTTAACTATAATTGAGAATGTTAATATTTATGACAGTGGAAGTACAGTATTATTATAGTAGTTAGAAAGGCTTATAGTGTTAAGGAATGGATTCATAAATGAAATGATATCTAGGCTGGGATTTGAAACAAAATAAAAAAAAACATGAGTAAGACAGACAAAGATTGCTATGGAATTCAGTGCAAATGGTGCTTTAAATTAAGAAAATAATATGTGCCAAGGCCAGCAGTGAAAGAGCATGAGATGTTAAAACAGCTACAAAAGTCTGGTGAAAGTGGAGTTGTAGAATTTGAGAGGTAGATATGAAAGAGAGGAGTGAAAGAGAGTTAAATAAAATACAATATCCTCAAACCACATTAATAAATTAGAAACGATACTGCAGTAACATGGAGTAACTCAAGTGCTTAACGTTATGAAATGCTACAATCCTATTTAAATTTTACAACCATACACTGGCTGCAGGGTGGAGAATTGTTTGGTGGGAATAACAAGTGGGCCAGAAGTGCAAATGACATTTTCTGATGGTCTGAACCATGGGACAGTTGCTGCAATGGAGAGGGAAACAGAATTTATTTATAGTCCTCATATGCTTTATGTTTAATTTATCCTTACATGAATTTATATATTTGAGAATATTTGTTCAGAAATAGTAAAATTGGGATACCACTACTACTAATAATGTAAGTAGTATTTGTTTTGCTCTTGAGACATTGTAGAAGATGTCATACTTAAATTATTTTCTCAAAAGTATAATTAGGATAGATACCAAGATTATGGGTGAGAACTTTTTTGGTAAAAGAAAAAGTATCAGTTAAAATAAAATTCAAGCATTGAATATGAAAGGGACACTACAATTTAGAGAATATAAATTAAATTAGTGAGACCCAGATTAAGATAATAGAGACCAGTTTGCAGATAATCTTGATACCAGTCAGAAAATTCTCACTTAATCCTGTAGACAATTGATAATCAGTGGATTTTTTTAAAAAAGTACATAGTATGCTTACTGCAGAAGAAGTGGCTTTTCAGCTTTATGAAGAGAAGATAAATTCTGATTATTTTAAATATTAGAAGCAGAATAGTTCTATCTGAAAATATACTGTGTTGCCTCAGCCTAAGGATTTCTTAAAATAGAAAAATGTTTTATAAGTGGTAAAGATGTCAGTTATGCATTAAAAATATTTGGAAAATTATCAATGCTTCTGTTAATGTGAACAGAAGGAAGGCAAAGATGAGGGAAAAGATTTCAATCTTGTGCTCAAGTTTTTCTAGAAAGTTGGGCTACTATACCAGATAGTGATAGCTGAGCATGTTAAGGTGTAGGTTAAATAAAGGGTATGCAAACACTGAAAGAGGACAGGTTTTTGAGAAATGGTAGTTTAACAGTGTTTTGTGAACCCCTTAGTCACAAAGGATTTTGCTGAATCTTCCTCAGTATTCCATGAGAAAGAGAAAGTGGGTTAACAATCATGATCTTCAGGGCAACTAAAGACAAAAATCTTACTCCTCACCAGGCAATTTCTATGGGCCTGTGTCAAAAGACTGAGTAGTTGAGATGGAAAATACTTAAAAGAAAATCTGTTCTGAGAAGCTGTGAATATTATGCAGAAAGTCAGATTTAAAAAGAAAAAAAAAAGTTAAGCCAAGTTACAGGTCTGCCTGAAAATGGGGATAAACTCCAAGTATCTCTATCACTCCCAACTTATTTCAAATGAAAAGAAAAGGAAATAACACAAGTTATAATTATTAGAGCAAAGCCTAGTAAGTAAGTTCAACTTGGTTCCTTTCTGAGTCTCTCATGAAGTACACTGTATAGAGTTTTTAAAATTTGGTTATGATTTGAGGTTGTACAATGACTGAATTCTATGAAACTAATTTCAATTATGATAAATTTTATTTAACTTGAATGAAACATGAAATACGACCACTATTAATCTTTTGCTTTTAGCTTCATTGCTATGTCTGATGCCTTATTAGTAATCACTCCACTAATGTTATTTTTCCCCTAATGAATTATCTTTATTCATGCCCCTTTAAAGCAGTAATACCAGTAACACCATATTACTTAGCAAAAAAAATCTATGAAAAGAAAAACTTGAAGAATAAAAAAGGAAAAAAAACAAAGAAATAGCAAGATAAAGCTTTATACCTAAAAAGAAGAAAATAATATCACCAATGCAGTAGACATATGTGGTGTTTGATCCAAGTATTTTTTATAAGATTTTGCTGAATCCATATATTTCAGTTTTCATGTAAAATACATTGTATGCTTTCTCTCTTCAAGAGTGTTCCATTAAAAACAACAGCAACAAAAACCACCAAGGTATTGTAAGGTCAGCTTGGCCAACTTTATCCTCCCTTGGATGTTAATAAAAGCACAAATATTGCTTTTTTTATTGTCTCCAGTAAGTTTAGAAATAGCCAAAGGGGAGAAAACATTTACAATAGGTACCAAAGTTGAAACATAAACCAGTTCCAAATTTGTAACAACTTGATAGTGGTTACCTGGATCCCAGGAGAGATGCCTAGGGAGTCATAAATCTGAGTTCCTCAAGCTACCATTCACTCAGTAAATGGGAGGAAAGGAAAGGGGAGTGGTTTCCTCATGATCCCTTTGGCAGTGTTTCTCAAATATTTTGGAGGATAAAAATTACTGGAAAAGCTTGTTATGTGTAACTTTTTGTTCCCATCTTCTGTACATTCTGGTATACTTCATTGATATTGTCCAATACAAGAATTTTAACAAGTTCCCTAGTTGATTCTGATATGACAGCAGACCAGATTTAACAGACACTACTAAAAACCATATAAAGAACCAAGTCTTCAACATTTCTGGAATCCAACCTTTTCTCCCTATAAACTGGACCCACTCTCAGACTCATCTTAACATTTTCCTAGAGAATAATAATAATAATAATAATAGCTAAAACATATTAAGGTGTCTATGTGCCCAGCATTGTTCCAGGCACTTTATGTGTGTTGGCTCTTATAGTCCTATAACAACTCTAAGATGCAGGTCTTATTATTAGCATATTCATTTAGAAAATAAATTAATGGAAGCTAAGAGATGTTAAATAGTTTGTTGAAGTTATACCTCTAATAAAGGGCAGAGCAAGAAGAATTCTAGCCCAGTTGGACTGGAAGGTGAATTCTTAATCATGATGCTCTTCTGAGACAAGAAGTAAAATGACAACAAAAAAGGAAAGAATAGAAGGTGGCTGATAAAGTGCTTTTCCTGTCTCATATAAATTTTCTGCCTCTGCATTCCTCAGTTCCCCTGCCATTTGTCTTCCTGCTGCCTTCAACCAAGGGAAGCACCTGCGGGAAATTGTAGGGCAAGAGAAGAAAAGCCAGGGTATTATCCCACATAGGCAGTGTCTCTAAAATGATTGTATCACCCCATCATCCCACTCAGATCTGGCACCCCTGCCATGGGTCAAGTCTATACTAGGTGGTATCAACCTCTGGCTTCTGATAATGCTACTAAAATGTCACTTAGTCCTTTTATTTGTCCTGTACCAGAGTGCAGCTTCCCACAGCTACTAATCACTCTGTTGCCTCACCATTCCCATTTGATCTTTCCATTTTTCTAACTGTACCCAGTTCCCTGCATTTGTGCTCTTGAACTATGTGGTATGAACTTTGTTTTCCTGATAGGAAGCAGATTGACTGCAGAAGATAATATGATGAGGTAAAAATAAAAATGAAATAAATTGATGAAAGAAAGCTTAAAGTAAAAAATACTGATCTAGAAATGATAGCAAATATACTTTTGTATTTTATTTAAGATATGAAAGGTTATGCACTTATAACACTTGTCCACTAGTTCACTAAAATAAGCTCTGTCATTAAGAATTAGTAGATGCATAAATTTAAAAACATCGTGACTTCCGGGAAGATGGCGGTGTGAGCAGGGCGGCAGAAATCTCCTCCAAACACTATATTTATCTACGAAAACACAGAAAATACATCTATTCCTAAAAGAGAGACGAGAATACACAGGAAAGTGCACAGCGTGCAGCTACACCCAAGAGGACTCGGCACCCCAAGAGGCGGGTAAGATACGGAGCCGCGACCCGGCGGGACCCGAGCCCTCCCCCACCCCAGCGCACCGGCGGGAGGAGAGGATTCAGAGCCGGGAGGGAGTGGAAGTGCACCCCGCGAAGTAGCCAGCCCCGGGGATCTGCGCGGGGAGCGCTGACACACATTGCGCAGTGCAGCGGAGATTGGAGAGACAGAGGGGCAGGATCTGAGCGGGGAACGCGCCAGGGGGCTTGCAGCCGGCTCCGGGAAGGAAAAAAAAAGTGCGCGCTTTCCTCAGCGGTCTTAAAGAGACAGGAGCCCAGCGGAGGAGCCGGATCGCCCCAGCACACTCAGCCCAGCAGGCTGGGAGTCCTGGGGAGTTTCAGACGCCTTAGTTGGCGACTGAGGAAGCATAGCCATACTTAACACTTCTCACTGAGATCAACAGCCTCCTATTCGTTCCCACCTCTGCCAGAGCGATAAAGGGCCCTGCAGAGCGGCACAGTCACAGCTGTGGAATAGTGGGGCAATAGCGCCACCTAGAGCATTCCCACAGAATCTACGTCCAGTGGGCATTTTTTTGTTTGTTTGTTTTGTTTTTTTGTTTTGTTTTTGTTTTTTCTTTTCTTTCTTTTTTTCTTTTTTTTCTTTTTCTCTCTTTTTTTTCTCTTTTTTTTTCTTCTCTTTTTAAAGTCTTAAAGAGCCCAGCTGACATACGTGGCAACTATCAGTGACCAAATTATACAGCCATGAAAAGACAGAGGAATATGGTTCAGACTAAAATCAACCAGACAACCCCAGAGAGGGAGTCTGAAGGGATGGAAATGCACAGCCTGCCTGAAAAAGAATTTAGAATAAAAGTCATAACCATGCTGATGGACCTACAGAGAAATGTGCAAGAGCTGAAGGAGGAAGTGAGGGAACTGAAGAAAGACAATACAGAAATCAGACAAGCGATCGACGGGCTTAACAGCAGAATGGATGAGATGCCAGAGACTGTTAATGGAATAGAAAACAGAGAACAGGAGTACAGAGCAGCTGAGGCAGAGAGAGATAAAAGGATTTCTAGGAATGAAAGAATATTAAGAGAACTGTGTGACCAATCCAAACGGAACAATATTCGCATTATAGGAGTACCAGAGGAAGAAGAGAGAGAAAAAGGGATGGAAAGTGTCTTTGAAGAAATAATTGCTGAAAACTTCCCCATGCTGGGGAAGGAAATAGTCTCGCAGTCCACGGAAGCCCACAGATCTCCCAACACAAGGGACCCAAGGAAGACAACACCAAGACACCTAACAATTAAGATGGCAAAGATCAAAGATAAAGAAAGAGTATTAAAGGCAGCTAGAGAGAGAAAAAAGATCACCTACAAAGGAAAACCCATCAGACCATCATCAGACTTCTCAACAGAAACCTTACAGCCCAGAAGAGAATGGCATGATATATTTAACGTTATGAAACAGAAGGGCCTTGAACCAAGAATACTGTATCCAGCACGATTATCATTTAAATATGATGGAGGGATTAAACAATTTCCAGACAAACGAAAATTGAGAGAGTTTGCCTCTCATAAACCACCACTACAGGATATCTTAAATGGACTGCTCTAGATGGAGGCACACCTAAGGCTAAAAGATGTCACCAGAGAAAATAAAATCATAGCAAAGAAAGCAGACCATCCAAATACTAACTAAAGGCAAAGAATAAAACACCTACTATAGAAAGAATGGAGGAGGAGGAATAAGAAGGGAGAGAAATAAAGAAACATCAGACTGTGTTACAATAACTTAACAAGAAAGTTAAGTTAGATTGTTAGATAGTAAAGAAGCAACCCTTGAACCCTTGGTAACCACGAATCTAAAGCCAGCAATGGCAATAAGCACATACCTATCAATAATCACCCTAAATGTAAATGGACTGAATGCACCAA
>JAVSCE010009137.1:0-92708 GCA_032199065.1 Smutsia gigantea
CCCCAGCAGGCGAGAGACTGCCCCCTAGACCCGCAGCGGGTCAGTGATGCCCCAGTCCCTCTTGTCCCCAGCAGGCGAGAGACTGCCCACTAGACCCGCAGCGGGTCAGTGATGCCCCAGTCCCTCTTGTCCCCAGCAGGCGAGAGACTGCCCCCTAGACCCGCAGCGGGTCAGTGATGCCCCCAGTCCACTAGTTTCTCCCGTCCCTCTTGCACCCCTACCAGGCCCACAGCAGGTCAGTGACGCCCCCAGTCTCTCTCGTCCCCAGCAGGCGAGAGACCGCTCCCACTGTGACTCTTCCATTTCCAGCAGGCTCCGCACTTTTGTACTCGCTGCCTGGGGTGGTGCCGAAAGTCCTGGCACTAGGCATCTGCTGGCACGCTTGCCCGGGGCAAGCTCACCCCTCCAGTGACAGAGGTGACGACCCTTCACTTGGAGTTGGGCTTCTCCCTGAGTTCTAAGCCCCCTAGGGATGCCTGGGGTGTGCCACAGAAACTCCACTGTAAGAGTCACGATGGGAGCGTCCCCCTCCATCCCTGCTGATTCCCCGCTTAGCGGCCTCCTAGACAATTTCAAAACTCTTCATCTACATGCAGATCTAAAACCCTCCAAGCTAATTCAGCTCTGCAGCCAGATTTGGCCCCAATATCCTTTAGACAATAAAACAATTTGGCCTCAATATGGGTCCTTAGATCCTAAAGTCCTTCAGGACCTCCACAACTTCTGTGAGCGTTCAGGCAAATGGAAGGAAATTCCCTATGTTCAAGCTTTCTTCTATCTTCAACATAAGCCATCTCTATGTAGCTCTTGTCACCCAAACATGTCCTTGCCGTCCTTTCAAGCTCTCCAAGCGCTCCCCCTTCCACCCTAAACCCAGATCCTGCGGATGAACTCCCCCCTTATCGCTCAGCAGCCCAAAGCTCAGTCAATTCCCCTCCCCCACCTGCCTTTGTTCCTGCCACAGGGACGCAACCATCGCCTCCAGTCTCACATCCAACTCCTCTGTTTCCAACCTTACTCCCGCCACCCACAACCTATACCCCCCTCTTCCATCTCCTTCATCGCCTGCCTTCACCCCTCCGACCCTCCCTTCTTCTCCTTCCACAGCCTCCGTATCACCTCCCCCGCTCTCTCCCCACCCCGACCCCTGTTCAGTCCCCTTGCCTCCCAGTCCACCCGCCACTCGCAGTCGCACTAAAGCTCACCTCTTAGCCCAACTGAGAGAAGTCCAAAATAAAGACAAAAACCCTTCAGCCTTCCTAGACAGGCTCACGCAAGCCCTCTTACAGTGTACCAATCTAAATCCAGAAACCCCCTACCAAAACTCTGTGTTAAACTTTAAGCTCTAGGGTCATTTTTCAGTAATATCAGTTAAGGTTCCCCAGACAAAGAAGAGTAGCCCATGTTTTTATTATGCTAATCATTTGTGAGATTCACTTTACCATGCTAAAAGGCCCAGGCCTATGTGCTGTCTTTCCTCTTTCAGATCTGGTAGAGTACTATTGCAAACTGGGCAATTAATTTAGCATGCAGACCCAGCTGTAAACAACATAGTAAAAGGCAGGAAAGATTCCACCTTAAAGATAAGATTGCATTTTAACACCCAGGAAGTTTAGAAAGCAAGATTCTGAACTTACTCTTTAGCAAACAGACAATACCTCAGCCCACCTTGGAGGCTGGGCAGGCCACCTTTTGATATGCTCCTGGACCAAGACACCAGTATCCCAGAGAGATTTATCTTCTGCAATACAGCCTAGCTTTAAGTGACTGGTGTTAAAATTCTACTTGCATTTCATTTCCAGCCACCTAGACACACACAGTCCCTATCAGTTCAGAGCCTTCATCGGCCCTGTTAGCCTGGAGCCATCTAAACCCAGTTATGTAAACTACTTGCCTTTAGAGTGTATTCTTGAAAACTGAGATACTTTTATTCAAATGAGCTAAAAGGAAAGAAAGCAATTAAATATCAGCAACTCAAGTCTTTATATCAGTTTGTCTGTCTGCGTATATGCTCTTTTATGAAAAGTATTGCTAACTGCAGTCATTACGTCTCAATCTGTACGTTTGTGTGTCTAAGTGTGTAAAGAAAAAATATTTTTCTACCTCCAGATGGTATTAATAAAAATTTTAAGACAAGCACTTGTGAAAATTAGGCATTCTAAAATTTCCAGAAGATTCTAATAAAAAATATTAAGCATTAATGCTAATTTAAGTTGAACTGAAACAGACATGTCCTTATGGTTATCAGCTGCCTGTTTACCTAAAGTCAATTCAATTGATGTTATCTGTTAAATCTTTCAAGAAAAAATGCTTAGGCTTAACTCTGTGTAATGTTTAGTAAAAGTTTCATAAATAATCTAGCATAGTTCTGAGTAAACTAAGAGTAGCAGGAAAACATCTTAATTGTGTGTTACAGTGTGTGTACATACAAACTGCCTGAAAATCTTTGTAGTAAACTAAAACAAAGTTTTGCTAAGTTAAGTAGACATTTTATGCTTAGAGATTGTGCTGTAAAGCACACAGTTCCAGAAATTCTGAAATGTGTTCGTAATTTGTTAATCTAAAGAATGCTAGTGTAATAGTTTACAATAGCCCACTTCTCAGTGTTCACTGACAATTAAAGTTCCTAATGGTTTTAAATTCTAAATAAACCTACTTAAAGTAATAAAGAAAACATCTCTGCTTGCTAGAAAAGATGTGTGTTTAATAAGAGAAGGTATAAGGAATAAAAATTCATTTTGTTGAGGGTAAAAGAAGGTAACTTCTAAAGTACAGCTGTTTATTTAAAGAGAGAGAATTCTGAATGTAAAAGAAAGTTGTAGAAAGTTTGTAGAAGAATTGATACAGTCATGCTTTGTAGAAGAATTGATATAGTCATGCTATGTGAAATTAAAGCAAATGAGTCTCAATATCAAGTACACAGCAAAATTAAATTTTGTTCTCAGTTAAAAAGACAAAGTTTTCTTAAACTGTTAGCCTGCTCTTAATGTTGAAAAATTGCAAAGAACTTTCTAATTGTTTTTATCAAAGCAGTTTCTCATGCTTAAAGTCTCAATGAGCTGTCTGAGTATTTAAGAAAATGAAATCTTAGTACTAAAAGGACTAAAAGCTAAACTTTGCTAACAACTGTAACCTTCTGTATTTGCCTTTGAAGTATTTTGTTGTCATTCTAGTTAAATAGATAAATATTGCTTCTAGCAACCTATAATCCTATTTAAACAAGTGCCAAAGAAACTTTCTTCTGACAACTTCCCAAAATCAAATTCAAAAAGGTACTTTTATCTCTAATTAACTCTGATATTTTCCAGAGGGCCCCTGGAACATGTCAGAGGAATTTTTTTCTCATTAGAGAATGTATTTGGCTAAATTAGCTTCTTTATCTAATATATAATCACCTGCTTAATTACCTGGAAAGCACTATCAAAGGGAAAAATGCTAAACTTTGTTACTAAATGTTTTATGTTACAGAAATATCCAAATTTCCTTATGTCAACTGTCTTATAGTAATCTCTCAGCAAATCTTTAAGCATTGTCATTTGTAAATCTTTTTTCACTTATAATCACTGTTTTATTACTCCTAAACTAGTAAAGAACTAGTAAAGAAGAACACGAGAACTCCGTCAGCATGGTTTTATTCCCTGTAAGACAAACAGACAGAATGGCTGCCTTGAAAGAGAGAGAGAGCAGCAGCAGCAGCAAGGGGGTGCTGCTTATATAGGAATTTAGGGCCTTGGTGAGCAGGATGGTGGCCTTGGGACTTCTGAGAAACAGAAACTGTTGCAGACAATAGGGAACTTAGAAACGGCTGTAGACGATAGCTGTAAGTGATAAGGAGCTGCTGCGCCTGGAGGCAGTTCAAGGTTGTGTTAAAGGGGATCTAACAACAGTGTTATCTCAAAGTAGACACTGCAAGCTCTAAAACAACCATTAAAAATAATTTTTACAAGTAGAGATGATAAGCTATCAGTTTCATGATTATAAATCATGTTTCAATTATATCAAGTATAACTGATATGCACCTAACAAGAAAGCATTTAAACAGGTGAGGCAAAAACAGGTAGAACTGAAGAGAAACAGACAAATTCACTATTATATTTGGAAACTTCAACAATCTTCTCTATGGGGTTGTTCAGTTCAATTATATCCTCACTCATTTTCTGTCTGCTGGATCTATCTGCCAATTGCTGATAGATTAGCATTAACCTGAATATAGATCCAGCAGACAGAAAGTCAGGTAGGATATAGTTGAACTGAACAACATCATCAAAAAACTGGATCTAACTGACATTCACAGAATCTTCATCCAACAACAGCAGAAATACACATACTTTTCAAGCTTACATGGAAATTTCACTTGAGAGAGAACACACCCTGCACTGTAAAATGCAGCATAACAAATGTAGAATAAAAATCACACAAAGTATGCTTGTAGACCACGATGAAATTAAAACTATAAATCAGTATTGAAAAAAGATGGAAAATCCTAAAATATTTGAAGATTAAAGAGCACACTTCAAAGTTACTAAGAAGTTATCTTCAAAGTTACAGATTCTAAGTTACAAGGGGAGGTCTTGCTTGCTTCTGCTGGAGCAGACCTTCTAAGTTATGTCTAAGTAACAAATGAGTCTAAAAACAACATCCTGCTGCCAGCCCCAACTGCATTAAACCTTGGAGACACTGAATGGACGTGGCCCAGGACATTTTGACACATGGACCAGTGATGGCTGGCCCTTCTGGCACCTTGGGGAAAAAGCCTGGAAGCTGGCCTCGTGTGTATTCCTGGAGTAACAGCAGAGTGGCCCCCAAAGATTATGGTAGTGTACCCAAAACATCCAGGAGGCAAGAGCACCTTACAGGGAAGTTTTGTTTTATCTTTATGGCCAGTGCATGTACCTCCCATAGCCCTATATATTGGCCCATCTGTAACTCCCACAGGGAGGGGGGTGGAAGTCTGGTATACTAGACCAGGACAAGATCCCATTCCTGCCACTGTCCTCTCACAGGAGCACTCTCTTGCATGCACCCTACCTGATGAACAAGATTAGCCTATGCTGGTGTCATTAAAACATGTATCTTATCATCTTTAAGATTATTTTCTTCTACAGTCCTTGAGGCCTGAACGTGCCCCCTGGCTGCAGCTGCCGTATAATGATTGCTCTGAACCCACTACCTCTTTGTTTACTGCCTGCCTGTGGAATAGGCGAGATGTTCTGGAGGGGTGGCCTGTGGGTAAAATTGTACTTTTCCAGTATCTCACCTGGCTTTAGTGCATTGCAATATGAACAGGCATTCGTAAGGAGTGGAGAGTAGTTCATCTCCATATCAATGGGTAATTACCTGGGCAACCGAGGGCTTATATGAAACTGAGAGGTTGGGGGAGGTCTCGCTTGCTTCTGCCAGAGCTTCTTGGCCTCTGAACCTCAGTTTCTAAGCAATAAACAGGTTTTAAACTTTATTTCTCCCTTTGACTGATTTTGGTTTTAAAGGTATTTTGCCCCAGGATTTTTTCTCCCCAGAGTTACATGGAGCATTGTATTTTTAGGGCCGTGAATCTATTCTGTATGATATTGTAATGGTGGATATATGACATTATGCATTTGTCAAAACCCACAGAACTATAAAAGACAGAGCAAACTAACCTTAGTGTAAACTAAGAGCTCTAGTTTATAATAATTTATCAATACTGCTCATTAAGAAATGTACCACACTAATGCAAGATGTTAATATTAGGGAAAGCTGGGTGGGAGAGGAGATACGGGAATTCTTTGTACTTTCTGCTCCATTTTTTCTGTAAATCTAAAACTGCTTTAAAAAATAGTCTATTAAATTTTCTTTAAAGAATCATAACCCACTTCAGTTGCTTTTAGAAATAAGTTCTTCCTAAGTTGCTGGTCATGATTATAAATTTGAGGGATAAACATATACACTTACTAAGAACTTTTAAGAAGTGAAGGAAAAAAGAAAAAACTGTCATAAGACTTACCTGTTGCTTCAAAAGTCAGCTTTATAGAATCCCAGGGTGTCTGTTCTTTGGATACAAGTCTGAAATGAGCAGGATATCTTGGAGAAACTTCTGGGGCAGGAAGATACCAGTTTTTCCTATTTGGAAAGGTAGCTTCAGTATTTAGGATAATTCACTAGTTGATAGCTAACTATAATCATGGAAGTACTGAGGATATATGAAACACATTTTGGGGTATGACTATAAACTCTGATGGATATGAAAAACAATGCCAGTTCCTCTAAAGCCTATGTTATTGTGCAAGAAAAGCTTTCCAAAGTTAAGGAAAAAGAATCCTAGGTGATCTTATTTCAACTACCCATCCTCTTTCTTCTCATCCAATCCTTCATTGCTTAATCATAAAAACTGCCCAGAAATAAAACTTATCTATTAGACCAGTTAAGAAGCCACCCTTTCTAAATACTCAGGTTTCTAAAGGAAGGATTTCCTAAATCTGAAAAAAATAAAACTACACTGCTAAATGTTTTCTCCCACAAAAGAAAGAGAATTTTTATAGTGATAGGGAAAAAAGAACAGTTTAAATGCCTCTGAATTTCTGAAACAGTTTAAATAGTGAAGTACTGACAGAGTGATAGGACTTGAGAACAAACTCACCCCCAATTAAAGCAGCAAAGTAATGAACCTACCTGATCAGAAAGTGCACTGGAAGATACCAAGGGAAGCCGCAGAGGGGTGCATCGTCCTCACAGTGAGCTCGGATCGTATCGTTGATCTCAGGAATGTGAGGTGTTATGTGAGATATTCCGGTATAATCAAACCCATTGATCCATATTCCAGAGTCCCGTTTAACTACATTTCCATCCAAGTCATGAAATGTTCTAGTCACATGCTGAAAAGAATGAGATGAATGAGAAAACTGTTTCAACTCCTTCACCCACATGCCCAAACGAGATTAAAAAATAATAATAATAAGTCTGACAACACCAAGAAATGATGTTGCTGTGGAGCAACAGGAACCCTCAGACACTGCTGGAGAGAGTACATGCGGGCAGGATCACTACAGAAAACTGTGTAGCATTACCCAGGAAAGGTAATATGCACATTCATGCCAGCAATTCCACTCCTAAAAATGTTTACTTTACAGAAACTCTTGCAACGTACAAGAGCATTGATTCAGCAATGTCTGTATTAGCAAAAACTGGAAACAACCCAAATGTCCAGTAACAGTAGAACAGGCAAATATCCTATTGTGGTACCATCCTACATCAGAAATCTATTCAGCAATGACAAATAATGAACTACAGCGAGAGAAATCAATATGGAAAATTCTCACATGCTTTTGGGCAAAAGGAAACAAGTCACAAATGAGTATTTATGGTATGGCTTTATTTGTAAGAAGATCAAACACAGGCAAAACTATCTGATGTTGTTTGGGATTCATAAAAATAAAAGTAAGGTAATGATTTAAATTTACTCCAAACCAAGATATAAGCACTTCTTTGTGGGGCGGGGAGACGCAGAGGGGAGAGCTGGGGTCAAGAAGAGGACATCGGGTTTTCTAAGGTATTGCTAACATTCTTTTATATTTGATGATCGATATACAGATACTCAGTTTCATTATTTCTTACAAACGTAATTCATATAAAAATTTTTGGAAAACCTACTATTTCAGATTTAAAAGACATGAATACTAGAACTCCTTTTAGATAAGGACTTAAAACAAATACATCCTAAGATAATTAAACATACACACATTCATTTCTCCTTCAGTGTGTTACATGAAGCTAATCCATGTGCAGAGAAAAACAATCACAGCTTGCCACTAGACGACAGATGAGTGCCTGACAATAGATGGAAAAGCACCATGCTCCATCTGGGATAGCTTTAACAGCAGAAACCAGCCCGAAGAATTCCAAGCAGGAAAAGGAAAAGGATTGCATGGGGAGGGTGTCGGTAAACTTCAGACCACAGGCCAAATGGCCCATGGCAACTTTTATAAATAAAGCTTTACTGGAACACAGCCACACTCATTTGTTTTAGGAATTGTCTATGGCTGCTTTGCTCTGTAAAACAGTAGCTGCAACAAACTATATGGCTGGCAGACCCTAAAATATTTATTATCTGGCCCTTTACAGGAACAGTTTCCTAACTTCTGGCACTGGGGAACAGAGTCCCAAAACAAATCAGAACAGAGTTTTTAAAAATAAAAATCTAACTGTTCCTAAGTACTACTGATATAATTATAAAAATTAGCAAAACACTGAAATCTCTTAAACCAGCTGTTCCTCACTACAGGTTTTGCAAGTTCTTAAGTTTGTCACAGAAAATGTACAACTGTGTCCTCCAGGACTGTAAATAAGGAATAGTTGACCCTTTTTAAAAATCTCTGATAGTTAAGTTCAAATATTATCATTACTTATTCAAGACCCTGAATAATTATCTTGGTTATGACCCTTGGCTTTTCTGTTTGGCCAATCCAAACTCTAACAGAGAAGATGACTGGAAATAAGGCAACTTAGCTTTTACCTGCTTTGTAAGTACCAGCTCTAAAAAGTTTACAGAAAAGCCTGAAATCTAAGAAAGTTCTAAATCTCATTTTTTAATCCCTTTCTAAGTTATGGCTTTATTATCACATATTACTTTGAACATTACTTAAGATAATTTTACTAGCATTCTAAAATATTTTATTTTGCCAGTCAGCAGTTCAGATTTTTACTCATCCCTGCAGATATTTTTGCAATTCTTACAAGTAAAAGCTCATTATTCCATGATACACATGCTCTTGTTTTTCCAAGTAGGTGCATTTTTATAATTTGAACAGTAATAAAAACAAGTGAATATTTCCAATTCAGTCTCTTGGGAGAAATGTGTCAAGCTGATAAGAACGTCTCTTGATGAAAGTCTTTTCCTCACTGCCTTACACAAAACAGTCAAGTACAGTTAAATCGGTCAACAGCAGAAAAGTCAATTGGTTTTCCTGTTGACTAGTGAAGCTCAAAACACACAAGGCTATGCTTGCCAGAATCTCAAATAACTCATGCAAAATTGCTCTTACCTGAAGAAACACCCTCTTTGGCTTCGGACTGGCAGGATTGGAGCTGTACGGGAAAAAAGTCCCACTGCAAACGAGGAGGAATGTAACCGTACATACCAAAGTTAAAGTTAACATCGTTTTTTTGGTGCTTTTGGCAAGGTAGATGAAGTTAATCTAAAACACAAAACACAGAAAAATTTTCCATGGCAGGAAAGTGATTTTAACTGACTATTTGTTAAACAGATATCATCTGAGCGATAATAAAGAAACTGTATACGCGTATGCTAACATGCTCCATCATGCGATAAACAAAGCACTAATTATAATGGATGTGCATCACAAGTCAGAGCCTAGGTATATGAGAGCTGCCCCCATCTGCCAGGATGGGGCCTTTTCAGCAGGGAGCCAGACAGCAAGACGAAAAAAGGAACTGCGACAATGTCTCTGCTCAGCTGGCAAAGAGACTAGGGCTGTAAATCCACCACCAGTCAAAGCACAACCTTATTTTATTTCCAATTCTATCAATGCTCTTAGTTAACACTGCACAGCATCGGGCTTTTATTAAAGAACCACCTATCTTCTGGAGGAAGTTTGGTAACTGTGATAAATAAAATGGCAATTGCAGAGCAGGGAAGGAAGAAGAGGATGGTCTAAGTGATAATGTGCCTGGATTACACTGCTTTAAATTTCAGTGCCTCTTATTTCAGCCTTAAATGTTATATCATATCACTCTAGGTTCTGAAATGGTTGCAAAATAAAATGAAGAGAAGCATAACGAAGGACTATGAATTATCCAGGTGTGCTGGCTGTTTCTGTTCCTCTCTGGGGGTCTCCTGATCCCACTCCTATCAGCAGCCTCATTTAACCAAACGTGACCAAGAGAGAGTCCCAGTGCAGGATGACCCCAGAAAACCTATTAACTGATCATGTGGCAGGAATTTAATTGCTTCCTCATAAATATATTTAGTAATAATAAATACATTTAATTTTGGTCCCCAAAGGACCAAAAGAAAACCTCTCTGAAATATGCATCGGGGTTTGATTCTCCATCACCCAAGAACAGGCTCACTCTATCAGTAAGCCACTACCTGTAACACTGCTCCACGTAAATAAGAAAATAATGAGGAGAATGACAGTCTACAACATCAAAGAGCTGCAAACTATTTCACATTATAATGAAAATTAAATGAGATTTTAAAGTTACTCCAATAGGCACTCTCCAAAAGCTTTCCTAGTAAAATATGGTTTCCAAGATTTTGAAGCTTTGGGGTCGTTTTCAATTTCCTCAGTGAGGTTTTAAGGGTTCATTTTGTCCTACTCCATGTGGAACAGAATTGAATTTAATCATCTTTTATGAGTATCTTAGCTTTCATTCATGGACTGATTCAAATATACTAGGAGGGGGGCCTTCTTTATAATTTAGCTGACTCTAGATTAGAACCCAATCTACATATGACGAAACTCCACCATCTCCTTTAATCCACACAACAGCACCTAATAACATATCTATTACCATGTACAGAGGATTTAAAGGCTTGATATTAAAACCAAAAGAAGTAAACCCTGGAGGAAACAAAGAACATTTTAGAATTTTCCATCCATCCCTGCAAATACCAATAAGGACTTAATCATTATATTAAAGGTAAAATGGCTGGAATGCTCAGATTTCTTTTATAATTAGTACAGCTGGCCTTAAACAATAGTGTGCATAATAATTACTCTACATGGCTATATATGCGGTCACACACACAACTATTTATTGGTATTTAAGGGACTTCCACGGATAATGCTGACCATGCATGGTGGCTTTCTCACTTGCCAACTCTAGATCCTAGCTCACATGAGATGCCCTTTACTATATCAATATGAAAAGTTCTCTATTATCTCCATAGAGGAACAAACTATATAAAATCATAACTACTTTTTCTATTTGGTCTCCTAGTGACAAAACTCAGTGTGTTCCTGTAGGTATTCAGCAAGTTCTTATTCTTAGGAATTCCACTAAGGAGCCACAAAACGGAGACCTGTCTCCTCTAGAGGGGCCAGGCCTGAGTCCTGGGGAGTGTTGACATCATGCCAAGAGCAAAACTCTGCCCAGAGTTTACTCTAATAAAGGGGGATCTGGTTGTCAACTTGGTATCAGGTCTTTTCTTCCCTCTGGAAAGCAAAGGTTGGGCTCTCTCTACAAGGGCAGAACAGTGTTACAGCAAAATGCCAAGGCCTATGATGTTCTCATTACTTGGTAAATGAAGGCGTATTTGGTGTCATAAGGGTATATCATTCAAGGAGACAGACTCAATAAATGAACTTTGCTGTGCTGAAGCAGTTAAATGAAAATGGGAAAAGCCTCATAAGAATTAGTCTTTCTTCATTAGCTCTAACAGCACTAATAAAACTACCATGCACTTATTAACATTCGCCTCTAATTTTAAGTTCAAAACATACTATTAGGAGTCAGTCTAAAAATTTGCCACCAGGCAGTCTCTACCACCAATTCTCTCTTGGTATGCATTCTACAGATTCACATTCAGGTAGTTTGAAGAGCTATTTCAAAAGAGGTATATTCAGAGAATTTGGAAGGATGAGGAGGCAGAAATAAAAATGGCAAAAACCCCATTCTACATTTTCTCACCATACCAAACATACAATATGCATAGCCACTAACCATTTCTTTTGCTTAAGAGTGTCTCAATAAAGTAAAAGCAACATTATCCACAGAAACTAGTACAGCCTAAACTCATCACGTATTTATATAAAAAATGAAAAAGAAAATTAAAAAAATTTTTTCCTTACAAAATAGGAAGAGAGAATCATGGTACAACCAGCCAAAATGGAAGCCAGCACAACATCCGGTGGAATTTCCGAACCACTCCTCCCAAGGATAGGGGTAAACATCTCAAATACGGCCCAGATGAGGTAAAATGCATACAGGTAAGGAATAAACATCCCCAAAAGGTAAAAGACAACAAATTTTCCTCGGGCACCTAGGGAAACAAAGCATGCACATCTCTGAAATTCTAGAGTAAGACAGAGATTTTTACAGTACCGGTGCACCTTGATACCTAACAGGAGTTAGGTTAGATATGACTCTAGCCACATTGATACATGTTATCTAGTGAGAATTAAAATATGTCAGGAATATATTAGCACATGTTCATAAATGTGAGAATGGGGTGGGGTATAAGGTAAAAATCTATGTGATCTGAAAATTAAAAGAGCAAACAGCAACAATTTAGAAAGCCTACCCAAAAAGATAAAAAGAAAAAAAAATGAAATAGTTCCTGGAAGCCTTATGTATTTTAAGGCATTTTCCCATTTGTTTCAAAACCAAAAATACCCTACCATGCTGCTTAAAGTCCTTGTGCACGCAAAGCTTTGTGAGCAATGGAAATGCTACCCAGACAGCACTAATAAATGCTGAGCAAAGTCCTCGGTAAGTGAGAGCTGTAAGGAAACCACAATGCACACACAGCGAGATGTCAAAAAATACGTCTCCCAGATACTGGTCACTGGCATTCTGAAAGAAAGAAAAATACACAAATAGTCTCATTCACAGGCCATACATTGAGATCTTCTATTGTAACATAATTTCCATTACTGAGAAGAGCTATATTTTGGTTTAAGGAGGATCTATCCTTTACACTTTAAAGTAAACACTAACAGAGTTACTCCTGTCAAATTGCTGCACAGGAAAGGGGAATTTAACAAGATGAGATAAAAACATCATTCCTTTTATATAATCTGCACTTTTCCTCCACCGGGCTAAAAGTAACCTTTGGAAATGTTCTAAAATAGAAGGACTCTCCTAAAACATTCACCTCTGTAAGCTTTTCTATTTATGCAACTTCCAAAGAATTTCAAACATACAGAAATGGCCCGTGAAGAGCAGGCTAGGCTGCTGCAGCGCCACCAACAGTGCACTTGGAAAACTGCAGGAGTACAGGGCCATCCGTTCTGCTTGATTCCTGAATCTCCAGCTGGTCTGGAGCTCTGCAACTCTGCCCCCATCTTGGATTCCTGGTGTTTTCACATTATAAAATTTAATCTATATTTTGTTGAGCTTGAAATCTGAGTATTCCTGTGCAACACCTTGAGTTCTTCAGAAGAAAGTTGCCATGTGAACTTTAATACATTTTAATATCTGCACCTCTGACTCTATTAATGTAAACATGAAAGTTACAATTTCGGTGCAGAAATACCAAAGTGGAAATAGATATACTTGAAGTTTTTCTCTTCTCTGCCCTCTCATTTCTATATAGCCCAGGGCATCTTTGTTATAAGGGACTCTACTTCAAGAGCTCAAAAGAGTTTCAGTCACGTTTCCAAAACAGGTTCATTTGACAAACCCCTTTGGACAATAAAAGATAGGCTATCATCATTAAATACTTAGATGTTCAACACAGTATTAACTAAGAGGCATGGCCTTTAATTAAAAAGAAGAAAATTCTTAGGATTCAAGTCAAAGCCAAGTGTCACTCAAATCATTAAAAACAAAGATCTCAGCAATGAAGACTAGTTTTACATTAAATTCCCAAATTGTACAGAAAAATCAAACATCCCTCAAATCTAGTTTCTAATCAATTCTGTGCTCTGTTACCAGAGTTTCTATACTAAGTCACAAATCTCTCACTCAGTATATTGCCTAGAAAATTTTAATGGTGGCCTCTCTGATTTTCAAGGTCATGCACCAACTTCACACTGGCTTACTTTCCCAGTTATTGTACCATCTCCTTTGTCTTCACCGCAATGAAGTTTTTAGTGACTATGACCCAATGCATCTTGTACATTCCCACCTTGACTGTCCATCAACCTGTTCTCTATCTGGCACATTTCTACTCATGCTTCAAAAACCCAGTTCAAATATCACCTCCTCCTTCATGAAACCTTCCTGACCTCCACGAACAAAATTCATCTCTCCTGGCCCTGTATGCCTACAGGCTGGTAATGTATTACTCTATTTCACTTCAACCCAAAGTACTGCAATCACTGTGGTTTCTCCGTCTTCAAAAATGAAACTGTGAGATCTTCAATGAAAGAGAACACATCCTTATGACTCTGTAATTCCCAGGCCTTAGCATGGTACCAGGCCCACTGGGTACTCAAAAAGAGTATTTGTGAAATGCAAATGAAACATACTACTCTCTCCACTGTGTTTTCAACCCAAAGTTTCCTGACTGGACAACTGAAATTAGTCAAAGTGAATGGAGTTTTAGTAAGCACTTCTGTCTGCCCCCTGCCCACCAACAACAGTCAGCCACATTCTGGTTACATACTGCGCACTAAAAATAAGCATGTGCAATTGAGTCCCATGATATAATTCTTTTGGAAACTGAAGCCAATAAGATATACTTATTAGCTCGACCATAAACAGATGGCTAACCTCAAAGAACCTTTTTCAACAGGACATGCTAACATGGAAGCACTCCTCAGACCATATCCCAACACTGACTGAAACTGAATCTGAGGTTCAGGTCCCAAAGACATCCTTATGGAAGGATTCTGGATTACAGTCTTCCATGTCTCCATTTTAATCCCTAGCAGAACAAACTAAGAAAACAGGTGTACAATGGCTGTCTTGAAAAACATGGAGCTTAACTCACTTAGAAAATCAGAAACCATGGCTCACTCTCTCACTGTAATTTTAGTGCTGTTTCATAACCCTAATTCTTAATTTTATTTTTACCAAACAAATCTACACAGCTGAAACCCTAATATGGCAATATTCTATAAATCAGCACACACCACTTTGGAGCCCTATCTCCCTACCCACTTTTTTCCCTAGCAATGTGTCTTTAACCCCCATACCACACATACATGCTGTCAGAATCTGCATCAACAACATACAGGTTTAAAAGTGAAGGAAATGAAGAGAAAGCTTGAAGTGCAGCATTAGTGCAACATTCTTTCAGGCAGCAAATACTGAGTGTTGGTACTGTGTGTCAGACACTGCCTTAAGCACAGGGGGTAATGAACAGAACAATCCCTGCCCTCACGGAGCTTAGAGTCCCTGGAAAACAGCTATTCAAACAAATAATTGGGTGAGCACAGGGAGGGCTGAGAGAGCCAAGAGCATGGTTACGAAAACCAGCAGACACAGCAAGAGGCAGACGGCCGCACTAACAAGCCTGCTATTACCCCACCCCAAACACTATTTATAGTTTTATAATCCCATTTGAAGTCTGTAACAAAACCCTCAGAATAAGAAGCCTTCCAGAAAATTCACATAGTTCAAAAAACAATAAATAAGCTTAACACTTACCACATAATAAAGTTTTTTTGCGAGGGTATGTATAAATATTATTTTGGCTACAGCTGCAGTTCCATATAAACAAACGGAGACATAGAAGTGGTTGTACCATGAGAGAGACTGTCCAATAAGAGAGATGAACACTGCTATAATGAGAACAGTAACCAGGCTAGTGAACCAACTTATCAGAGTGATGCCAAGTCCACAGAAGAAGTCCTTTGTGTAATTAGCAGCTAATGAAGAGAAAACACAAAGTATGTTTAGCAAATCAATTTCACAACCAGTCATTAGAGTCAAATGGGCAAAAAAAAAATTTTTTTTAATTCACCATTGTAATTGAAAAGTACTGAAATGTCCTAAGAATAAAACAATATTCAAGTAACATTTACTGAGAGTCAGTGGGAAGTGAAGACTCAGAGAGGCAAGTCTTCCAGGAGCAATGCAGATACCTGACTAGGAAAGTGGGTAATCGATCTCCATCACCTTTGGGATGCTTTGTGTATCTAACTATCAGAAAGAATGGAAGGCAAAGCTCTATATAAAATCTTGCTAAAAGAAGCTAGCTCAGGAAGAGAAGGAACACAGGAAAACAGTTGGTGATAAAGGATTATTTATATTGCTGTTAAATATTTTATCTTGTAAAAGCACATACCAACTTAGACCATGAAACATTTCAAGTGGGAGACCAGTTTAACTGGAAGCAGTTCATTCATACTTCAGAACACTTTGCTATTGGTCTGTAGCTTGGACAAAACTTTTTAATGGGGTTTTTCACTAAAAGTCAATCTGTACCAACCATTTTTCGATAGCTCCTATGTGGTACTTCTAAGGAGAGCCTAAGCACATAAAAAAAAAAAATTGCCTGCTTCACCAAGACTAGTAGAATAAGTACATGAATCTGACATTTATGTAGAAATTTCTTACAATATAAGTCAAATGTTATATTTCTAAAGATTTTTAACTTCTTGGAAGGATAAACTGACTAAAAAACTTCAAGCACATTCTATACCCATGCCAGTACTGCAGTTTTAGAGGGAAACACTTACCTTTATGTTTGGGCTGCAACAATTTTTTGCCCAGGTACAAAACAACAGCCATTACGACCATGCAGTTAATTATCGAGCCAACGCGAGATGGATAGGCGATGACGAACAGGCCAAACACATCGAAGAAGACCATATTTCCATGTCGATAGTCAGCAGCAGCAGTCAACATATCGGATGTAGCCAGATATTTAAGTACTGCTAAAATGTTGTCACCTATCAGTAAAGAAAAGACAACAAAGTTGAATAAACCACCCACTGTTTGAGTGAAGAAATACCTAGAAGGAATGTGCAAAGAAGAGCTTTCTACCATCCTGTTGCTCTCCCCAGCTTTTCTTACCAAATTTCTCAAATAAGGTCCATGCCCCCTACGCTGTTTCCTATCCACTTAGAATGCAGCCAACTGGCCTTCTGTGAGAACTCCTTTGATCGATCGCGCCCTTGCTCCTGGCAAACCCAACAGCTGTTGCTTAGTCCCCATCATTTAACATATATTTGATGCAGCAGACTGTGCTGTAGCACCAGAAATTCAGTGGTGAACCAAGAGACAAGGCCCACTTACCTGCCTTCATCACCCAACCCTGAACTGAGGTAACTTTTTAAACCAACCATGTGCTGGTACCACCTCCACTTAAAACTATGATTTTGGCTACCCTCTCATACTTGGCAATCCTACCACAACCCTGTCAGCTCCCTTTTCGATTCATCCCCATTAGAAGAATCCTACATCTTAACTTAAACTAGACTTCAAGGCTAAAATTCAAACCCTCATCTAACTCCAAAGCCCTAGCTAATTCACACTACGCACTGCCTCCCTAATGCACAGTCCACAGAATATTTATAGGGTTGTAGGCCATCCCTAATATTCCATCTTACAATATATCAGAAGTCTGAATTAGAATACCAACCTGCTCTTTGAATGGAATCTGTCAGAATTCTGTCTGCTGTGTCATACTTGGTGTGATAAATGTATCCGTTCTCAATAAAAGCTAAGTCTATTCCTAAGACATTAAGAAAAAAAAGTCATTTTGCTTCAAAGATCAACCTTGCTTTAGGCCTATATGTTTAATGTATTAAATTCCCAAAAGATGAAATGTCACAGCAGTGGCATGATTGCCTTGTCACGTTTATGGATAACTGATGTAGATTCTCAGAGAACCTATAGCTATGCTATGTAATTCAGTACACAGGGACTTGGGATGTTTACTACCACACAGGGAGGCATCACAAGTCACATGACATGACAACGAGTAGGAATATTGAGCATGGGAGGTAACGGAAATATTGCCAATTACATCCTTGCCAAGTCAGAGCCAAAATTTAACTTCAAATAAGTTATACAGGCCTCCAAAGGAGGTGGTAAAACAAAGATCTACAAAAGTCAAAGACCCCTGAAGGATGTGTTACCATCTTTTGGGAATGAAGTGCTAAACAGTTCTCCCCCATTTTTCTGTCACATTATGGGGCAAGATGACATGTTCTAGAAAAGGCAAGGCATTTAAACTGGACTAGAGTTTAAAAAAAAAGGAAAATATCAGGAACTCAGTTTGAGTGAGTCAGAATATACAGCTCTCACATAGAGAATCTGCTCTCAGAAAATGCTATTTACTCACACACTTCCAAAAAGTAAAACTTGCTTTTGATTAATCACAGTCACCCTGCTGCCCATAATGATTAACAAAATACCTGGAATGTTCCCAAAATCCCTATAGATACGGAAGTCGGTATCTGAGGGAATGATTCCACTCTGAAAAACCTCCTGAGCCACCACAGAAGCAAAAGGGTGTTTAGCTGCTGAAACATAAGCTTGGACCAACCAAGGATTTTCAGGACCTAAAACAAAACAGGACAACACAAGGTTAATCTGGGAATTTTTTTTTTAACACACCTGAAATAGCTACATGGTGGTTTGGGAAGGTAAGTCCAGAGTTTGCTGTTTAATCTTTTTTTTCTGCATTTTCCAACATTTCTCTGATGAATGTAAATGACTTCTGGAATGAGAAATAACCTTTTAGAAAACAAAATTATTTGTAATTTATAAAATAACACTATAGAAAGTTTAAGCTTAAAAATGAAAAATCACTCCAAAAGTCTATCATCCAGTAGTAACTATTTTCATTTTTATAGCCTCTTCTTATAAGTATGATCATGTGTACAGAGCTGTACTCATAGGGTATATATACTCTGTGCATTGCTTTTTCACTTAACAGATATTAAATGCATTTTCCTATGTTGATTGGTATTACAATGATCATTTTAATAACTACACTAACATTTCACTGAATATACCATTAAGTTCCTTATTAGTACTGTTTATAATTTTTATCATTATTATTAATTCTGTATTAACACCTTCATGCACATAAGCTTTTTTCAAATGTGGGAGTTTTTCTTCAGGCTAATGAGTTAAATTGTATTACTGTTCCCAGTTATTCACTCCTCCCTCCCATGTTAACTTGTAATGCTTCCTGTGTGAGCAGCACATACACTCCTCGCCCTATTAACTGCAGGCTTGGCCACATGAACTGTATTGGCCAACAGAATGTGAATTGTGAGAGACATGAACCCACTGAGATTTCAGGGTTGTTATAAAAAATTCATCAAAAGGCTGACTGATGAAGATAGATCAAGTAATTCCATTTCAGGGAATCTAAGAACATTAACATTCTTATAACTTTATAAACAGATAATCAAATTGCTTACTACAGAAAAATGACCCTAGAGATGGGAGGGAGGTATATAGAAACACTACAGAATCAGACACCTAGTGACCCAGATACGGAGTTACCAGACACAGATTTTAAAATAATTATGATTAATATATTCAAAAACATAGATGATAGCAAGAATTTCACCAGACAAGTGCAATCTATTTAAAGAAGTCAAATGGGACTTCTGGGAGGATGGTGGCGTGAGCAGGGCGGCGGAAATCTCCTCCCAAAACCAAATATACTTATGAAAATGCAACAAATACAACTATTCCTAAAAGAAAGACCAGAAGATACAGGACGACACCCAACCTGCAGCTGCACCTAAGAGGACTCGGCACCCCGCGAAGCAGGTAAGATACGGAGCCGCGACCTGGCGGGACCCGAGCACTTCCCCACCCCAGCACACCGGTGGGAGGAGAGGATTCAGAGCGGGGAGGGAGGGAAGCACAGGCCCACCAAATAACCAGTCCTGGTGATCTGCACCGGGAGCAATGACACACTTCGCGCAGTGTATTGGAGATGGGAGAGACAGAGGTACAGGATCCAAGATGGCAGGTCCACTCAGCAGGCTCCCCGGGACAAAAGAAAAGCGCACGCCTTTTTAGGGGTCTTAAAGAGACAAGGGCCCAGTGTAGGAGCAGGATCGTCTCAGTGAACTCAGCCAAGCAGGCTGGGACTCCTGGGGAATTTCAGTCCCCTTGGACTGCAGCTGGGAAAAGCAGTCGCACTGAGACTTTCCACAGAAATAAGCAGCCTCCCATTCGTTCCCTCCCCAGCCAGACTCACAAAGGGCCCAGCGGAGCAGCATGGCTGCGGAACAGTGGAGCAGCAGCGCCACCTAAAGGATCCCCACAGAAACGACACCCGGCAGGTGTTTTTTTTGTTGTTGTTGTTTTGTTTTTCTCTATTTTCCCTTTCTTCTTTTTTTTCTTTTTCTGACCACTTCTATCACCATGAAAAGACAGAGAAATATGGTACAAACAAAGCTTACCCAGACAAACCCAGACCAGACAACCCCAGAGACGGAGACTGATAGGATGGACATGTACAATCTTCCTGCAAAGAATTCAGAATAAAAGTCATAACCATACTGATGTTTCGACAAAGAAATATGAAGAGCTAAGGGAGGTAGTGAGGGAAGTGAGGAAAGACAATGCAGAGATGAGACAAACGATCGACGGGCTTAGCAGCAGACAGGATGAGATGCAAGAGACTGTTAATGGAATAGAAATCAGAGAACAGGAGTACAGAGCAGCTGAGGCAGAGAGATAAAAGGATCTCTAGGAATGAAAGAATTTTAAGAGAACTGTGTGACCAATCCAAACAGAACAATATTCGCATTATAGGAGTACCAGAGGAAGAAGAGAGAGAAAAAGGAATAGAAAGTGTCTTTGAAGAAATAATTGCTGAAAACTTCCCCTAGCTGGGGAACGAAACACTCTCTCAAACCATGGAAGCCTACAGATCTCCCAACACAAGGAACTCAAGGAAGACAACAGCAAGACACAAAATAATTAAAATAGCAAAGATCAAAGATAAGGACAGAGTATTAAAGGGAGCAAGAGAGAGAAAAAAGATCACCTAGAAGGAAAATTCATCAGACTATCATCAGACTTCTCAACAGAAACCTTACAGGGCAGAAGAGAATGGCATGATACAGTTAACGTTATGAAACAGAAGGGCCTTGAACCAAGAATATTGTATCCAGGATGATTCTCATTTAAATTTGAGGGAGGGATTAAACAATTTCCAGACAAGTGAAAGCTGAGGGAATTTGCCTCCCATAAACCACCTCTTCAGGGTATCTTAAAGGGAGTGCTCTAGATGGAAGCATTCCTAAGGCTAAAAAGAGGTCACCAGAGAAAATAAAATCATAGCAAAGAAAGCAGACTATCCAAATACTAACTAAAGGCAAAGAATAAAACACCTAGTATAAATAAAGAATGGAGGAGGAAGAATAAGAAGGGAGAGAAATAAAGAATAATCAGACTGTGTTTACTATAACTTAACAAGAAAGTTAAGTTAGACTGTTAGATAGTAGAGAAGCTACCCTTGAACTTTGGTAACCACAAATCTAAAGCCAGCAATGGCAATAAATACATATCTATCGATAATCACCCTAAATGTAAATGGACTAATTGCATGAATCAAAAGACACAGACTAACTGAATGGATAAAAAAGCAAGACCCATCTATATGCTGCTTACAGGAGACTCACCTTAAACCCACAGATATACACAGACTAAAGGTGAAGGGATGGAAAAAGATATTTCATGCAAACAACAAGGAGAAAAAGCAGGTGTTGCAGTACTTGTATCAGACAAAATAGACTTCAAAACTAAGAAAGTAGCAAGAGATAAAGAAGCACATTACAGAATGATAAAGGGGTCAGTCCAACAAGAGGATATAACCATTTTAAATATATATGCACCCAACACAGGAGCACTGGCATACATGAAACAAATACTAACAGAATTAAAGGAGGAAATAGAAAGCAATGCAGTCATTTTAGGACACTTCAACACACCACTCACTCCAAAGGACAGATCAACCAGACAGAAAATAAGTAAAGACACAGAGGCACTAAACAACACACTAGAACGGGTGGACCTAACACACATCTACGGAGCTCTACACCCAAAAGCAACAGGATACACATTCTTCTCAAGTACACATGGAACATTTTCCAGAATAGACCACATACTAGGCCACAAAAAGAACCTCAGTAAATTCAAAAATATTGAAATTCTACCAACCAACTTCTCAGATCACAAAAGTATAAAACTAGAAATAAATCTTAGAAAGAAAACAAAAAGCCTCACAAATACATGCAGACTTAACAACATTTTCCGAAATAATCAATGGGTTAACGACCAAATCAAAACAGAAATCAAAGAATATATGGAGACTAATGACAACAACAACACAAAGCTACAACTTCTGTGGGATGCAGCAAAGGCCATTCTAAGAGGAAAGTATATTGCAATCCAGGCCTATTTAAAGAAAGAAGAACAATCCCAAATGAATAGTCTAAAGACACAATTACTGAAATTGGAAAAAGAAGAACAAATGAGTCCCAAAGTCACCAGAAGGAGGAACATAATAAAAATAAGAGAAGAAATAAATAAAATTGAGAAGAATAAAACAATAGAAAAAAATCAATGAAACCAAGAGCTGGTTCTTTGAAAAAATAAACAAAATAGATAAACCCCTAAGCCAGACTCATTAAGAGAAAAAGAGAATCTACACACATAAACAGAATCAGAAATGAGAAAGGAAAAATAACGACGGACCCCACAGAAATACAAAGAATTATAAGAGAATATTATGAGAATCTATATGCTAACAAGCTGGAAAACACAGAAGAAATGGACAACTTCTTAGAAAAATACAACCTTCCAAGACTGACCAAGCAAGAAACAGAAAACCTAAACAGACCAATCACCAGCAACGAAATTGAAGCAGTAGTCAAAAAACTACCCAAGAACAAAACTCCCGGACCAGATGGAGTCACCTCTGAATTCTACCAGACATATAGAGAAGAAATAACACCCATTCTTCTTAAAGCTTTCCAAAAAATAGAAGAGGATGGAATACTTCCAAACTCATTCTATGAAGCCAGCATCACTCTAATACCAAAACCGGGTAAAGACCTCACCAAAAAAGAAAATTACAGACCAATATCCCTGATGAACGTAGATGCAAAAATACTCAACAAAATATTAGCAAACCGAATTCAAAAATACATCAAGAGGATCATACACCATGATCAAGTGGGATTCATCCAGGGATGCAAGGATGGTACAACATTCGAAAATCCATCAACATCATCCATCACATCAACAAAAAGAACAAAAACCACATGATCATCTCCATAGATGCTGAAAAAGCATTTCACAAAATTCAGCATCAATTCATGATTAAAACTCTCAACAAAATGGGTATAGAGGGCAAGTACCTCAACATCATAAAGGCCAATATATGACAAACCCACAGCTAACAACATACTTAACAGCGAGAAACCGAAAGCTTTTCATCTAAGATAGGGAACAAGACAGGGATGCCCACTCTCTCCACTGTTATTCAACATGGTAGTGGAGGTCCTAGCCACGGCAATCAAACAAAACAAAGACATACAAGGCATCCAGATAGGTAAAGAAGAAGTCAAATTGTCACTATTTGCAGATGACATGATATTGTACATAAAAAACCCTAAAGAATCCACTCCAAAACTACTACAACTAATATCTGAATTCAGCGAAGTTGCAGGATACAAAATTAACACACAGAAATCTGTTGCTTTCCTGTACACTAACAATGAACTAACAAAAAGAGAAATCAGGAAAACAATTCCATTCACAATTGCATCAAAAAGAATAAAATACCTAGGAATAAACCTAATGAAGGAAGTGAAAGACCTATACCCTGAAAACTACAAGAAACTCCTAAGGGAAATTAAAGAGGACACTGACAAATGGAAATTCATCCCATGCTCATGGCTAGGAAGAATGAGCCTTTCTTCAATGAACTGGAACTAATGATTCTAAAATTCATATGGCACTGCAAAAGACCCCGAATAGCCAAAGCAATCCTGAGAAGGAGGAATAAAACAGGGGGAACTACACTCCCTGACTTCAAGCTCTACTACAAAGCCACAGTAATCAGGACAATTTGGTATTGGCACCAAACAGACCCACAGACCAGTGGAACAGAATAGAAAATCCAAACATTAACCCAAACATATACAGTCAATAAATATATGATAAAGGAGCCTTGGATGTACAATGGGGAGATGACAGCCTCTTCAGCAGTTGGTGTTGGAAAAACTGGACAGCTACATGTAAGAGAATGAAACTGGACTACTGTCTAACCCCATACACAAAAGTAAACTCAAAATGGATCAAGACCTGAATGTAAGTCATGAAACCATAAAACTCTTAGAAAAAAACATAGGCAAAAATCTGTTGGACATAAACATGAGCGACTTCTTCATGAACATGTCTCCCCGGGCAAGGGAAACAAAAGCAAAAATGAACAAGTGGGACTATTTCAAGCTGAAAAGCTTCTGTACAGCAAAGGACACCATCAGTAGAACAAAAAGACATCCTACAGTATGGGAGAATATATTCATAAATGACATATCCGATAAGGGGTTGATATCCAAAATATATAAAGAACTCACGCACCTCAACAAACAAAAAGCAAATAATCCAATTAAGAAATGGGCAAAGGACATGAACAGACACTTCTCCAAAGAAGAAATTCAGATGGCCAACAGGCACATGAAAAGATGCTCCACATCGCTAATCATCAGAAATGCAAATTAAAACCACAATGAGATATCACCTCACACCAGTGAGGATGGCCAACATCCAAAACACAAACAACAACAAATGTTGGCGAGGATGTGGAGAAAAGGGAAACCCTCCTACACTGCTGGTGGGAATGCAAATTAGTTCAATCATTGTGGAAAGCAGTATGGAGGTTCCTCAAAAAACTCAGAATAGAAATACCATTTGACCCAGGAATCCCACTCCTAGAAATTTACCCTAAGAATGCAGCAGCCCAGTTTGAAAAGACAGATGCGCCCCTATATGGTTATTGCAGCACTATTTACAACAGCCAAGAAATGGAAGCAACCTAAGTGTCCATCAGTAGATGAATGGATAAAGAAGAGGTGGTACATATACACAATGGAATATTTTTCAGCCATAAGAAGAAAACAAATCCTACCATTTGCAACAACATGGATGGAGCTAGAGGGTATTATGCTCAGTGAAATAAGCCAAGCCGAAAAAGACAAATATCAAATGATCTCACTCATATGAGGAGCATAAGAGCAAAAAAAAAAAAAAAAAAAAACTGAAAGAAAAAAGCAGCAGCAGACTCACAGAACCCAAGAATGGAGTAACAGTTACCAAAGGGAAAGGGACTGGTGAGGATGGGTGGGCAGGGAGGGATAAGGGGGAAAAAGGGGCATTACGATTGGCAGATGTAATGTTGGGGGGGCATGGGGAGGGCTGTACAACTCAGAGAAGACAAGTAGTGATTCTATAGCATCTCACTATGCTGATGGACAGTGACTGTAATGGGGTTGGTGGGGGGGGGACCTGATGAACGGGGTAGTTTAATAATCATAATATTGCATATGTAATTATAGATTAATGATACCAAAATAATTTTTTTAAGTCAAATGGAAACCCTAGAAGTGAAAAATGTAACAACTGTTAAAAATTTTAAAATATGGTTTAATAGGAGAAAGGATTATAGAATATAAGCACAGAAAGAAAAAAGGAAGGATAATAATGTTTATAAGAGACATAAAGGATATAGTGAAAAGGTCTAACACATGAATAACTGAAGAAATCCCAGAAGAGGAAACAGAATGGAGCAAAAGCGATGTTTAAATGGAAATGGTCAATAATTTCCCCAAATTCATACAAAATATCTAACTGAATACAAAAAGCTCTACAAACCCCAAACAGGATCAATATAAAGAGCCAACACTCCTAGCCCCAACAAGCTTTGCTTCTGAGTACCATTATCCACTAAAAGAATCAGGTCTCATTAGGGAAGTGGCTTATTCCAGTTCTGTGGCTAGAAAAAGACAAGTTGGAACATCTTGTGCCAGAAAGAAAGCCCTCAAAGGAGTACATTAGGGACATCTTAAAAGGACTCAGGCACCAGTCGAAGTTGCTGCCACTGGCCTAAACCAGGACAACTCTGCATCGAAATGATAGTAATAGAATATATAATCCATAAAACAAAAATACATGAAATGCTGAAATAAACACAAAGGAGAATAGAAAGCCTATCAGCACAACTCCACAGATGGAATGATGGAGCTAGAAAATGCAACATCTGGCTAACATTACAGTAAAAATGCTTTGGGGTAAGAATCCGCAATGACTGCTAAAACTAAGGAGAAAGTTTCATGAGAAACAGGAAATTTAGTCTCAAAGTACCTATTACAGAGGAGAAAATAATAACTTTACAAAGTAGAAAAGCCTGGCAAATATGTAATGAAGTGACATAAAGTTATCATCACCATTCATCAAACAGTATAACATGCCTCCTGATGTGATGATCTGAGAATGATACAAATGCAAAGGGAAAACAAAAGCAATGGTGCAGAAACAGATTACCAATCCTTATCATGTTAAAATGCTATTACTAAAATAGTATGAGTATTATTAGACATTAAAAATCAAAATTATACTACTAAAATATTAAAACAGGAAAACTATAAAAGAAAGAATCATTAAAATCAGGATTAAGGCTACACTTAGATGAGAGGGAGAGAGCTGTATTTGAAAAGGGGCAGGTGGAAAATTTATGAGGGTGTGAGAGAGTCCATCTACTTTTATGAGTGGCAGTTAGAAGGGTAGTACTTTATAATAATTAAGTTTCATATTTTTTTGTATATGTTATACAATGGTTATGATATCTAATAAAACATGTCAATTAAATGCTATCTGATCCTGGACTGTAACTCTAATTTAAAAAAAGAAAAAAAAGAGCTAGGATAGTATTGGAACAATTGCAGAAATCTGAATATGCACTGTTCATGAGATAATACTTTTATATAAATGTCATTTTTTCAGTGTGATGAGTGTACTATTATCAAGGAACATACTGTTCTTTCTCTACTGAGATTATGTTGTGATTATTGATTGAGATGGTATCTCTCCTTTATTATGATAATGTGATGGATTACACAGATTGATTTTCAAATATTAAACCATCTTCACTTACCATCCAGTAAAGTTTCAGGACATTTCTATACACTAATAATGAACTGTCATAAAGAGAAATTAAGAGAACAATCCCGTTTACCATTGCATCAAAAAGATTAAAATACCTAGGAAGAAATTTCACAAAAAATGTTTTTTCACTTTCAGGTATACAACAGAATGATTCAATATTTATATATTGCAAAATGATCACAACATTAAGTTTTTGTCTGGCTAACTATAACATTAGTCAGATGTTGCATTTTCTAGACTTACTGTTACTTATCATTTTGATATTACTATCATTTTGATGCATGAATTGTCCTAGTTTAGGACACAAAAAGTGAAGGATCTGCACACTGAAAACTGTAAGACACTGATAAGAGAAATTGAAGAAACAAATAAATGGAAAAATGTTCCAGGTTCATGAATTGGAAGAGTGTCATTAAAACACCTATACTCCCTAAAGCAATCTACAGATTCAACCAATTCTTATCACTCCAATGGCATTTTCACAGAAACAGAACAAACAATCCTAAAATTTGTATGGAACCACACAACACCCCAAATGGCCAAAGCTATCTTGAGAAATAAGAACAAAGCTGAAGATATTACACTTCCTGATTTCAAACTGTATCACAAGGCTATATAGTAACCAAACAGTATAGTATAAAGACAACCAGATCAATGGAACAGAACAGAGCCAAGAAATAAACCCACACATATATGCTCGGCTAATTTACAACAAAGAAACCAGGCATATACACTGAGGAAAAGACAATCTCTTTAATAAATGGTACCAGGAAAACTGGACAGCCACATTCAAAAAAACAAAGCTGGACCATGATCTTACACCATACACAAAAATTAATTCAAAATGGATTAAGATTTTAACACAAGGCATAAAACTGTAAAACAGCTAGAAGAAAACATAGGCAATAAGCTCCTTGATATCATTCTTGGTGATTTTTTGGATTTGAGACCAAAAACAAAGGCAACAAAAGCAAAAACAAAAAAGTGGGACTACATTGAACTAAAGAGACTCTGCACAGCAAAGGAAACCATCAACAAAATGAAAAGGCAACTTACTGAATGGGAGAAAATATTTGCAAATCATGTATCTGTAAGGGATTAATAACCAAAATATATTTAAAAATCCATACAATAGTAAAAAAAAAATGCAATTGAAAAATGGGCAGAGGATCTGAACAGACATTTTTCCAAAAAAGACATACAGATCACCAATGGGCATATGAAAAGGTGCTCAACATCACTAAACATCAGGGAATTGCAAATCAAAACCACAGAGAGATATCACCTCTCACCCATCAGAATGGTTATTATCAAAAAGACAAGAAATAACAATTGTTGCTAAGGATGTGGAGAAAAGGGAACACTTATGCACCACTGGTGGGAATGTAAATTGGTGAAAAACTATGGAAAATAGTATGGAGCTTCCTCAAAAACTTAAAAATAGGACTACTGTATGATCCAGCAATCCCACTTCTGGGTATTTATCCAAAGGAAACAAAAGCACTAACTCAAAAAGATATATGCACCCCAGGTTCACTGCAGCATTATTTATAAAAGCCAAGACACAGACAACTAAAGTGCCCACTGATGGTCAAATGAATAAAAGAAATGTGGTAGGTATATACAATGAAATATTATTCAGCCTTAAAAAGGAAATCTAGCCATTATGGCAATATGGATAGACTTTGAGGGCATAATGCTAAGTGAAATAAGTCAGACAGAGGAAGAAATATCGTATGTTCTCACTGATAATGGAATCTAAAAACAAAAAAACACAAACTCACAGATACAGAAAACACATTGGTTGTTGGCTGTCAAGCATAACAGTAAATAAAACCATCAAATAACAAGACCCTAAGAGAGAAAAAAAGGAACAAAGAGGAACTACAAAAACAACCAGAAAACAATAAAATGGCAATAAATACAGACTTACCAATAATTACCTTAAATGTAAATGGACTGAATACACCAATCAAAAGATGCAGGGTGGCAGCATGAATAAAGAAACTAGACCCATCTATATGCTGTCTACAAGAGATTCATTTCAGACCTAACGATATACATAGACTGAAAGTGAAGGAATGGAAAAAGATATTTCATGAAAATAAATGGGAAAAAAAGCAGTACTTATACCAGACAAAATAGACTTCAAAACAAAAAGTAACAAGAGACAAAGAAGGACATTACATAATGATAAAGGGATCAGTTTAACAAGAGGATATAACCATTATAAGTATCTATGCACCCAACACAGGAGCACCTAAATATGTAAAACAAATAATAACAGACCTACAGAGTGAAATACAAAACAACACAATCATATTAAGGGACTTTAAAACCCCCATTTACATCAATGGACAGATCTTCCAGACAGAGAGTATAATAAGGCAACAGAGATGCTGAACAACACATTAGACCAGATGAAGTTAGCAGATATATATGCAGAACACTCAACCCAAAAGTAACAGGATACACATTTTGATCAAGTGCACATGGAACATTCTCCAGAATAGATCACATATTAGGCCACAAAAAGAGCCTCAATAAATTCAAAAAGACTGAAATTGCATCAAGCATCTTTCTGAATCACAATAGTATGAAACCAGAAATCAATTCCATGAAGAAAAACCAACAAACACATGGAGGCTAAATAACATGCTTCTAGATAATCAATGCATCAATGAACAAATCAAAGAGGAAATCAAATAATATATGGAGACAAATGAAAACAGAAATACAAAAGTTCAAAACAGGTGGGATGCTGAAAAAGCTTTCTAAGAGGGAAGTACGCAGCAATATAAGCCTACCTCAGAAACAAGAACAATCCCAAGTAAACAGTCTACACTCTCAACTAAAGACACCATAAAAAGAACAAATGACACCCACAGTTTGTAGAAGGAGGAACATAATAAATATCAGAGCATATATAAATAAAATAGAGAACAACAAAATGACAGGAAAAAAATCAATGAAACCAAGAGCTGGTTCTTTGAGAAGATAAACAAAATAACCAAACCCCTACCAGACTTCCCAAGAAAAAGAGAAGATGAATCAGAAACAAAAAAGGAACAGTTACAACTGACACCACAGAACTACAAATAATTATTACAGAATTCTATGAAAAATTATATGCTGATAAATGGGACGCCCTAAAATAAATGGACAAATTCCTAGAAAAGTAAAACCTTTCAAGACTGACCCAGGAAGAAACAGAAAATCTGAACACATCAATTACCAGTAACAAAGTTGAATTGGTAATCAAAAATCTCCTCACAAAAAAAAGTTCAAGACAGATGTCTTCATAGCTGAATTCTATCAAACATTTAAACAACTAATAACCCATCCTTCTTAAAGTTTTCTAAAAAGTAGAAGAGGAGGGAATACTTCCAAATTCACTCCATGAGGCCAGCATCACTCTAATACCAAAACCAGACACTACAAAAAAAGGAAATTATACACCAATATTACTGACAAACATAGATGCAAAAATCCTCAACAGAATATTAGCAAACCTAATTCAAAAATACATCCAAAGAGTCATCCATAACAACCAAGTGGCATTTATTCCAGGGCTGCAATAATGGTACATTATTCATAAATCAGTGTGATACAGCACATTAGCAAAAGGAAGGATAAAAGCCATATGATCATCTCAAAAGATGCTGAAAAAGGATTTGACAAAATTCAACATCCATTCATGATTAAAACTCTCAACATAATGGGTTTAGAGGGTATGTACCTCTACATAATAAAGGCCATATATGCCACAGTTAACATCATACTCAATGGTGAAAAGCTGAAAGCTTTTCCTTTAAGATCAGGAACAAGAGAAAGATGCCCAATCTCACCACTTTTTTTCAACATAGTACTGGAACTCCTAGCCAAGGCAATCATACTAGATAAAGGGATAAAATGCATCCAAATTGGTTAGGAAGAAGTTAAACTGTCACTGTTTGCAGATGACATGATATATATAGAAAACCCTAAGGACTCTAGCAAAAAAAATATTAGAATAACTGGATTCAGCAAAGTCACAGAACACAGAATACAAAGAAATCTGTTGCATTCCTACATACTAACAACTAGCAGAGAAATCAGGAAAAAAATTCCATTTACAACTGCATCAAAAAGAATAAAATACCTAGGAATAAACCTAACCAAGGAGATGAAAACTACAGATACTCATGAAAGAAATTAAAGACAACAAACAAATGGAAATCTATCCTGTGCTCATGGAAAGAAGAATTAATATTGTCAAAATGGCCATCCTGCCCAAAGCAATTTACAGATTCAATACAATACCTATCAAAATACCAATGACATTTTTTCAATGAACTAGAGGAAATAATCATAAAATTCATATGGAACTACTAAAGACCTTGAATAGCCAAAGCAAACCTGAGAAAGAAGAACAATGCTATGGATCTTACACTCTCTGACTTCAAGCTATACTACAAAACTATGGTAATCAAACAGTATGGTACTGGCACAAGAACAGACCCATAGATCAATGGAACAGAATAGAGAGTCCAGATATAAACCCACACATATATGGTCACTTAACTTATGATAAAGGAGCAATGAATATAAAATGGGGAAAAGACAGTCTCTTCAACAACTAGTGTTGGAAAAACTAGACAGATACATGCAAGAGAATGAAAGTGAATTATGGTCTTAACTCCATACACAAATGTAAACTCAAATGGATTAAAGACCTTAATGTTAGACATAAAACCATAAAACTCTCAGAAGAAAACATGGGCAAAAATATCTTGGACACAACAATGAGCAATTTTTTTCTGGACATGTTCCCCCAGACAAGGGAAATAAAAGCAAAAATGAACAAGTGGGACTACAACAAAGTAAAAAGCTTCTGCACAGCAAAGGACCCCATCAGCAGAACAAAAAATGAGCCTATGGTGTTGGAGAATATGTTCATAAATGATTTATCCAGTAAGGGGTTAACATCCAAAATTTATAAAGAACTTATAGGTCTCAACCCCAAAAAAAAACAAATAACTGATTAAAAAATGGACAGAGCACCTGAACAGATATTTCTCCAAAGAAATACAGATGGCCAACAGGCACATGAAAAGATGCTCCACACTGCTAATCATAAAAAAAAATGCATCAAAACCACAATGAGATCTCACCGCATACCAGTCAGAAAGGCCACTATCTAAAAGACAAGAAATAACAAACGTTGGTGAGGATGTGGACAAACAGGAATCTTTCTCCACTGTTGCTGGGAATGTAAATTGGTGCATAGAAAGTAGTATGGAGGTTTCTCAAAAATTTTAAAAAGAGTGGGAATTCAAGATGGCGGCATGAGAGGTAGATGGAGAGCTCCTCCAAAAACCACAAACAGTACAAAAATATAGTTAATACAACTAACCTTAAAACAGCAACAAGAAAGAAGGCTGAACCAGACTGCAAACAGACCTCACGAACAGAGCAGACCTCACAAAACAGGATAACGTAGGAAAGCCTTAATCTGGCGGGACCCAAGCCCTTACCCCACCCCAGCTCACCAGCAGGAGGAAGAGAAACGGAGCAGGGGAGGGAGTGGAAGACTGAGACTGAAGAACACCTAGCCCTGGAGATCTGCTTTGTGAGCAGAATCCTATAGTGTGTGGTGCTCTGGACATTGGGGTGCTCTGACAGGCAGAGTGCTTGAGAAACTGACATTCCAGCCATTTGTGAAGGACGGGGATCCACACATGGCTGCTCTTTGTCAGAGGAAAGGCAAGCAGTCTGAGAGGCTTCCTAGCAGCCAGAGGCCTGCTGAAGGGGCAGGGTTTGCATGGAGCTTGCTGTGCGGGAGAAGGGAGAGCTGGACAAGGTTGTATGGGCGCGCTCTGCCCAGCTGGTTGGGAACTTTGTGGAGCTTCAGGTGCTCCATCTCCCTGGCTGCCTACTCAGCTCCGAGGCCCCCCACTGTGAAACACAGCCAGCCGAGCCTTCCTACTGGCCTGCAGGCACCTGCTCACAAACCCACAGTCACTGCACAGGCATCAGGCCTGCCAGAGGGAGGCCCCGCCTACAACAGCTAGAGACACAAAGCACAGAGATTTACACGGGTGTGCTTGGCCCACTGGCTCTGACACTGGAGACAAGCACCACAGACGGGAATCAGGAAACAGATCTTTCCTACCCCCAGGCACCAGCTCCACTCAACTACGATCCCCAACCTCACTCTAGCGGGCAAAGCAGCTCGAGAGACTGGAGTTTCTGCGCACTAGTGGGCGCCACACAGAAATATGAAATGACAAAAGAACATGGTTCAGACCAAAATCTCACAAACCCCAGAAAAAGGGCCAAATGAAACTGAACTCACCAATCTTCCTGAAAGAGAGTTCAAAATAAAAATTATAAACATGTTTATGGAGGCACAGAAAAATATTCAAGAACACAGGAACAAATTTAAGTTGGAGATTCAATCATTAAGAAATTCCATATCTGAAATGAAACATACAATTGAGGGATTTAAAAGCAGATTAGATGTAGTAGAAGAGATGGTAAATGGAATAGAAATTAGAGAAGAGAAGTACAAAGAAGCTGAGGTACAGAGAGAAAAAAGAATCTCTAAGAATGAAAGAATATTGAGAGAATTGTGTGACCAACACAAACGCAACAATATTCGCATTATAGGAGTACCAGAGGAAGAACAGAAAAAGGGATAGAAAGTGTCATTGAGGAGGTGATTGCTGAAAACTTCCCCAATCTGGGGAAGGAGACAGTCTCTCAAGCCATGGAGGTGCACAGATATCCCAACACAAGGGACCCAAGGCAGACAACATCAAGACATATAATAGTTAAAATGGCAAAGATCAAGGATAAAGACAGACTTTTAAAAGCAGCTAGAGAGAGAAAAAACATCACATACAAAGGAAAACCCATCAGGCTATCATCAGACTTCTCAACAGAAACCTTACAGGCCAGAAAGGAGTGGCATGATATATTTAATGCAATGAAGCAGAAGGGCCTTGAACCAAGAATACTTTACCCAGCAAGGTTATCATTTAAATTTGAAGGAGGGATTAAACAGTTTTCAGATAAGCAAAAGCTGAGAGAATTTACCTCCCACAAACCACCTCTACAGTGCATTTTGGAGGGACTCCTATAGATGGAAGTATTCCTAAGGCTAAAAAGATGTCACCCAAGGGAAAAATAAAGTACAGAATATGATTCATAGCACAGAAAGAATGGAGGAGGAAGAAAAAAGAGGAAAAAAAAAAGAACCTTTAGGTTGTGTTTGTAATAGTATATGAAGTAAGTTAAATTAGACTGTTAGATAGTAAGGGAATTGCCCTTGAACTTTTAGTAACCACGAATCTAAAGCCTGCAATGGCAATAAGTACATACCTATCGATAATCACCCTAAATGTAAATGGTCTGAATGCACCAATCAAAAGACACAGAGTTACTGAATGGATAAAAAAACAAGACCCATCTATATGCTGCCTACAAGAGACTCACTTCAAACCCAAAGACATATACAGACTGAAAGTAAAGGGATGGAAGAAGATATTTCATACAACTAATCGTGAGAAAAAACAGGAGTTGCGGTACTTGTTTCAGACAAAGTAGACTTCAAAATAAAGAAAGTCACAAGAGACAAAGAAGGACATTACATAATGATAAAAGGGTCAGTCCAACAAGAGGATATAACTATTATAAATATCTATGCACCCAACACAGAATTACCTACATATGTGAAACAAATAATATCAGAATTAAAAGGGGAAATAGAATGCAATGCATTCATTTTAGGAGACTTCAACACACCACTCACTCCGAAGGACAGATCAACCAGAGAGAATATAAGTAAAGAGACAGAGGCACTGAACAATGTATTAGAACAGATGGACCTCTACAGAACACTCCATCCAAAAGCAACAGGATACACATTCTTCTCAAGTGCACATGGAACATTTTCAAGAATTGATTATATATTAGGCCACAAAAAGAACCTCAGTAAATTAAAAAAGATTGAAATTGTATCAACCAGCAACTCAGATCACAAAGATATGAAACTAGAAATAAATTGCACAAAGAAAATGAAAAAGCCAACAAACATACAGAGGCTTAATAACATGCTCCTAAATAATCAATGGATCAATGACCAAATAAAAAGAGATCAAGCAATATATGGAGACAAATGACAACAAGAATTCAACACCACAAAATCTGTGGAATACAGCGAAGGCTGTGCTAAGAGGGAATTATACTGCAATACAGGCACACCTCAGGAATGAAGTACAATCCCAAATGAACAGTCTAAACTCACAATTAATGAACCTAGAAAAGGAAGAACACATGAGGCCGAAGTCAGTAGAAGGAGGGACATAATAAAGATTAAAGCACAAATAAATAAAATTGAGAAGAATAAAACAATAGAAAGAATCAATGAAAGCAGGAGCTGTTTCTTTGAGAAAATAAACAAAAGAGATAAACCCCTAGCCAGACTTATCAAGGAAAAAAAGAGAGTCTACACACATAAACAGACTCAGAAATGAGAAAGGAAAAATCACTAAGGACACCACAGAAATACAAAGAAGTATGAGAGAATACTATGAAAACTTATGTGCTAACAAACTGGATAACCTACAAGAAATGGACAACTTTCTAGAAAAACACAACCTTCCAAGGCTGACCCAGGAAGAAACAGAAAATATGAATAGACCAATTACCAGCAAAGAAATTGAATTGGTAATTAAAAAACTACCTAAGAACAAATTCCCTGGACCAGATGGTTTCACTGCTGAATTTTATCATTCAGTGAACACCTAATTACCCATCCTCATTAAAGTTTTCCAAAAAGTAGAAGAGGAGGGAATAATCCCAAACTCATTCTACAAGGCCAACATCACTCTAATACCAAAACCAGGAAAGACACCACAAAAAAAGAAAATTACAGACCAATATCCCTGATCAACATAGATGCAAAAATACTCAACAAAATATTAGCAAACCAAATTCAAAAATATATCAAAAAGATCATCCATCATGATCAAGTGGGATTCATCCCAGGGATGCAAGGATGGTACAACATTCGAAAATCCATCAACATCATCCACCACATCAACAAAAAGAAGGACAAAAACCACATGATCATCTCCATAGATGCTGAAAAAGCATTTGACAAAATTCAACATCCATTCATGATAAAAACTCTCAACAAAATGGTTATAGAGGGCAAATACCTCAACATCATAAAGGCCATATATGACAAACCCACAGCTAACATCATACTTAACAGCGAGAAGCTGAAAGCTTTTCCTTTAAGATCGGGAACAAGACAAGGATGCCCACTCTACCCACTTTTAGTCAACATAGTTCTGGAAGTCCTAGCCATGGAAATCAGAAAACTGAAAGTAATAAAAGGCATCCAGATTGGCAAGGAAGAAGTCAAACTGTCCCTGTTTGCAAATGATATGATAGTGTACATAAAAACCCTAAAGAATCCACTCCAAAACTATTAGATCTAATATCTTAATTCAGCAAAGTTGCAGGATACAAAATTAATACACAGAAATCGGTTGCATTCGTATACACTACCGATGAACTAGCAGCAACAGAAATCAGGAAAACAATTCCATTCACAATCGCATCCAAATGAATAAAATACCTAGGAATAAACCTAACCAAGGAATTGAATGACCTACACCCTGAAAAGTATAAGACACTCTTAAAAGAAATTAAAGAGGACACTAATAAATGGAAATTATCCCATGCTCTTGGGTACGAAGAATTAATATTGTCAAAATGGCTATCCTGCCTAAGCAATCTACAGATTCAGTGCAATCCCTATCTAAATACCTACAGCATTCTTCAATGAACTACTGCAAATAGTTCTAAAATTCATATGGAATCACAAAAGACCCCAAATAGCCAAAGCAATCCTGAGAAGGAAGAATAAAGCAGGGGGAATTATGCTCCCTAACTTCAAGCTCTACCACAAAGGTACAGTAATCAAGACATTTTGGTACTGGCACAAGACCAGACCCATAGACCAGTGGAACAGAATAGAGAGCCCAGATATAAACCCAAGCATACATGGTCATTTAATATATGATAAAGGAGCCATGGATATACAATGGGGAAATGACAGCCTCTTCAACAGCTGGTGTTGGCAAAACGGGACAACTACATGTGAGACAATGAAACTGGATTACTATCTAACCCCATACACAAAAGTAAACTCAAAACAGATCAAAGTCCTGAATGTAAGTCATTCAACCATAAAACTCTTAGAAAAAAATACAGGCAAAAATCTCTTGGACATAAACATGAGCAACTTCTTCATGAACATATCTCCACGGGCAAGGGAAACAAAAGCAAAAATGAACAAATGGGACTATATCAAACTAAAAAGCTTCTGTACAACAATGGATACACGGGTAGAACAAAAAGACATCCTACAGTACGGGAGAATATAGTCATAAAGGACATATTGGATAAGGGGTTAACACCCAAAATATATAAAGAGCTCACACACCTCAACAAACAAAAAGCAAATAAGCCAATTAAAAAATGGGCAGAGGATCTGAACAGACACTTCTCCAAAGAAGAAATTCAGATGGCCAACAGGCACATGAAAAGATGCTCCACATCACTAGTCATCAGAGAAATGCAAATTAAAACCACAATGAGAAATCACCTCACACCAGTTGGGATGGCCGCCATCCAAAAGACAAACAGCAACAAATGTTGGCGAGAATGTGGAGAAATGGGAACCCTCCTACACTGCTGGTGGGAATGTAAATTTGTACAACCATTGTGGAAAGCAGTATGGAGGTTCCTCAAAAAACTCAAAATAGAAATACCATTTGACCCAGGAATTCCACTCCTAGGAATTTACCCTAAGTCTGCAGCATCCCAGTTTGAGAAAGACAGATGCACCCCCTATGTTTATCACAGCATTATTTACAATAGCCAAGAAATGGAAGCAACCTAAGTGTCCATCAGTAGATGAATGGATAAAGAAGGTGTGGTACATATACACAATGGAATATTATTCAGCCATAAGAAGAAAACAAATCCTTCCATTTGCAACAACATGGATGGAGCTAGAGGGTATTATGCTCAGTGAAATAAGCCAGGCGGAGAAAGATAAGTATCAAATGATTTCACTCATCTGTGGAGCATAAGAACAAAGAAACAACTGAAGGAACAAAACAGCAGCAGACTCACAGAACCCAAGAATGGACTAACAGTTACCAAAGGGAAAGGGACTGGGGAAGAGGGTGGGAAGGGAGGGATAAGGGTGGAAAAGGGCTATTACAATTAGCACATATTATGTAGCGGGGGTGGGGTGGGGTGGGGTGGGGTGGGGGGATATGGAGAAGGCAGTATAACACAGAGAAGACAAGTAGTGATTCTATAACATCCTACTACGCTGATGGACAGTGACTTCAATGGGTTATGTGGTGGGGACTTGATAGTAGGGGGAGTCTAGTAACCATAATGTTGCTCATGTAATTATATATTAATAATAGCAAAAATAATAATAATAAAAATAAATAAAAAAATAAATACCTTATCACCCAGTAGTTCCACTTCTTGGAATTTACCCAAAGAAAACAAAATCCCTGACTCGAAAAGATATATGCACCCCTATGTTTACTGCCACCTTACTTATAACAGCCAAGATATAGAAGCAATCAAAATGTCCACCAATAGATGAATGGATGAAGATGTGGTGCATATACACAATGCAATATTTTCAGCCATAAAAAAAAGAAAGAAATCCTACCATTTGTAACAACATGGATGGACCTAGAGGGTATTAAGCTAAGTGATATAAGCCAGACAAAGAAAGACAAATAGCACATGATTTCACTTTTTTGTGGAATCTGAAAACAAAACAAAATGAATAAAATAGCAGTAGACACACAGACACTGAGAAGTGACTGCTAGTCACCATTGGGGAGGGGTTGGGGTGGGTGGGTGAATGGAGAAGGTGGGGCATAAAAGAGCTCAAAAATTCTCAGTCATAATATAAGTTGGTCTCAGAGATGGTAGTGTAGCATGGAGACTATAGCCAATGATTCTGTAACATTCCTTCTATGCTGACAGATGGTTATTCCACTAGTTGGAATGAGGATTTAATAATATGGGTAACTGAACCACTGTGTTTTATATTTGAAACGAATATGAGATTTTCTATCACTTATACTTCAATAAAAAATAATAAAAAAATTTTTTAAAGATCGTTAAGTCAAAAAAAAAGAAATATGCATACACAAAAATGCATACGAAATGACCATTACAAGAATGTTTAAAACAGCACCATTCATAAGAGCCAAAACCCAGAAACAATCTAACATCACCAGGTAGAATGGATATTCTTGTCAATTCCTGTCAATATCCAGCAAGGAAAAGAAATGAACTACTACTATACACAACACAGATGAATCTTACAGACATAATGTAGAATGAAAAAAAGTATATACACAAAAGAAAACATAGGGTATGAGTCAATTTACAGAAAGTTTAAATTAAAGCAAAATTAAATCTATCAAGATGTAAGCTAGAATGGCGGTGACCTTTCGGGGAGGAATGCCTGCGTAGGGTCAAAAGGAAGGCTTCTGGAGGGCCAGGAAGACTCTCAATCTTGATCTGGGTTCTGCTTACATGATTATACGCAGTTTGTTAGGCTAAACACTCAGAACTGTGCTTTTTCACGTTACAATAAAAGATGAAGACACCTAAAAATAAAATTTTAAGTTCATTTTTATACATTGTACCATAGAAAATATCTGAGAAAAATGTAAGACCTATCAGCAGAAAGATATTTACAGTTTTAAATATCTAGTACCTGGCCTTTAGCCCATTACAGACCCCACTGCTGTATGCTAGTGCTCCAGCCCTACTCCAGCCTCTCACGGACTGTCCACTGAGGCCTACAGATCAAGTTTTGGTGTAAAAAGGAAGGATGGGGAGAGTGGGATAGGGCAAGCAGATCCGTTCCTGAGCAGGATAGTCTCCATGACATAAACAAGGCAAAGAGGGCCCTTAGATGAGAAATTACAGACCTGAGGATTTCACTCAGGGATTATTAATCCTAATAGGCACATACTAATACTATCCCACCTTTACAGATGAATTGAAGCACACAGCAGTTAGGTGACGTATCCAAGTTTGCACACCTAGAGTGTGCGACAGCTGAGATTTGAACTTGGGTCATCTGACTACAGAGCCGGTCCTCTTGAATCACTGCCCTGCCCTGCCTCCCCCAGAAAACTCCTAATTATCTCCCAGAGAAGGGTGGGAGGCAGATACAAAAGTATTTTCACTTTATAGTCTCTCTCCTGCTGTCATCTAGATCCTATGATGCTTCCAGTTCCTTGTCAGACACAGAGGGCCTGGAAAACTTTTGGGTATGCAGTTTAGCCACAAGAATAAGCTACCAAGCCTAGAGGGAAAACATGATATAAAAACTCAGAGAAAGGAGGGAAACATTCTCTGCAAATGTTTGGATGCTCCTCCAGAAAAAATTACTTTTGAAATGTGGGAATTTTACTCTAGAATGAATAAACATTTAAATTGCATATATATTGCTAACTAATGACAAGTCTGTTTTTGCTCTATTATTAAATAATCACAAGCAATGCTAAAATTTAAACAGAGAAAATTACAAAGACTGTAAGTAAAGGCAGTAATGATGATTCTGGTTTGAAGTTCAAGAAGCAGTGGGGCAGTCAAACTGGTTTTTTTTACATTTGCCCCATCCTCCACTCCAGTTACACCCACCGCTGCTCCACCAACCAATTCCCACCATCCAGCAGGACTATTGTTATATACTCTGTTTATATCCTTCCAGTTATACATAAAATGTATGCAGCTGTAGAACCTTTAGGTAAAACTATCTACATTTAGTAAAATGAGCACAGACTGTAACCTAGTCAGACCTAGCAAAAGTGAGTATACAATAAACATAAATAAAGGAATTGACTTGGATCTGGACCTCATGAACCCCAAGTAAATGCGTTTTAACCTCTGTGGACTAAACAGATGTAAAATATATTAATATGTATGCATACAACATGTATGCATTAATATATCTCAGAATTCAGGAAAGGTACAGACCAAACATTAAGACTGGTTTTTCTCTGAGTCACAGAAGCACAAGGGCCGGGTGCTATTTAACATAAAGTACACTTGCACGAAGGAAAACACGCAAATACACCCTCCTGCCCATGTGGAGCCCTGACATTTTCACCAGAGGAAGGAAAGATACAATGTCCTCTTCACTTACAGAATTTACTCTTGCTGCCCTTTTTTTTTGTGTGTGGCTACCCTTACTTTTTTTTTTTGGTATCATTAATGTGCAATCACTTGAACATTATGGTGACTAGACCCCCTATTATCAAGTCCCCCCCAAATACCCCACTACAGTTACTGTCCATCAACGTAGTAAGATGCTATAGAATCATTACTTGTCTTCTCTATAAACACTGCCTTTCCCGTGTCCCCCACCACTGCATTATGTGTGCTAATCGTAATGCCCCTTTCACCCCTTATCCCTCCCTTCCCACCCATCCTCCCCAGTCCCTTTCCCTTTGGTAACTGTTAGTCCATTCTTGGGTTCTGTGAGTCTGCTGCTATTTTGTTCCTTCAGTTGTTTCTTTGTTCTTATACTCCACAGATGAATGAAATCATTTGGTACTTGTCTTTCTCCGCCTGGCTATTTCACTGAGCATAATACCCTCTAGCTCCATCCATGTTGTTGCAAATGGTACGATTTGTTTTCTTCTTATGGCTAAATAATATTCCATTGTGTATATGTACCAACTCTTCTTTATCCATTCATCTACTGATGGACACTTAGGTTGCTTCCATTTCTTGGCTATTGTAAATAGTGCTGCGATAAACATAGGGGTGCATATGTCTTTTTCAAAACTGCGCTGCTGCATTCTTTTTTTTTTTAATAGTTTATTTTGGTATCATTAATCTACAATTACATGTGCAATATTATGGTGATTAAACTACCCCCTTCATCAGGTCCCCCCACCAACCCCATTACACTGTCCATCAGCATAGTGAGATGCTATAGAGCCACTACTTGTCTTCTCTGAGTTGTACAGCCCTCCCCATTCCCCCCCAACATTACATCTGCTAATCGTAATGCCCCTTTTTCCTCCTTGTCCCTCCCTTCCCACCCATCCTCCCCAGCCCCTTTCCCTTTGGTAACTATTAGTCCATTCTTGGGTTCTGTGAGTCTACTGCTGTTTGGTTCCTTCAGTTGTTTCTTTGTTCTTATACTCCACATATGAGTGAAATCATTTGATACTTCTCTTTTTCAGCTTGGCGTATTTCACTGAGCATAATACCCTCTAGGTCCATCCATGTTGTTGCAAATGGTAGGATTTGTTTTCTTCTTATGGCTGAATAATATTCCATTGTGTATATGTACCACTTCTTCTTTATCCATTCATCTACTGATGGACACTTAGGTTGCTTCCATTTCTTGGCTATTGTAAATTGTGCTGCGATAAACATAGGGGTGCATCTGTCTTTTTCAAACTGGGCTGCTGCATTCTTAGGGTAAATTCCTAGGAGTGGGATTCCTGGGTCAAATGGTATTTCTATTTTGAGTTTTTTGAGGAACCTCCATACTGCTTTCCACAATGGTTGAACTAGTTTACATTCCCACAAGCAGTGTAGGAGGGGTCCCCTCTTGCTGCTTTTTGATTTGCCGGTGTTCCTCCTATCCTGACTGAATCCAAGATTTAGAGGGAAAGGGATAATAGTGTAGCATCTACTTACTCCTAATAGATATTAGATACAAGCTGCTTCCCATGAGTTAGCAAAGAATAAGCAGAAAGGTTGGAGAGATAAAAAGGAGAACCTTGCTTCTAACCTTATAATCTTGACAGTCTCAAAAGTTTAGCTGAAGAAAAATATACATTTGTTTTGAAGGGTGAAAGTTTAAGATAAGTGGGATGGAGAATATTAAAATATGGTATTGGTTAGATTATAAAGACATACTTAGCACATCTTAACTTAATACCATGTCTGTAAAGGGTGCTAAAGAAGAAATGCCCTATCACCTTACTCACTTCTCCCTGCCATCTCATGTCCCAACACACTTTTCATTGTTGCTAAAATTGCTAGCTAAAATGCATTACCCAAATTTCTAACAGAGTAGGCATGGAACTTCCAACATCAGATTTTAGTACACACTGACTAAGCAAACCTGAGCTTTGAATTCTGTTAAGATGACAACTGATATTAACTTATCTGATAAATTATCCTTATAATCTTGTTATCCTTAGAAAAGTTTGATCATAAAACCAAAAGTGTTTCTCTGGCTAATTAAATATTACTAGATTTTTATGATATTCAAATTAATTCAGTCATACATTTAAAGTCCTGTAACTACTGGTAAACTTACCCATTTTAATTCATGAAATAATTGTTATTTAATGTTATTTATGTTATAGTCACCCATAATGGATAAAATTTCACCACATATATGATAATCTGGTTAGTGGTTAAGGACATGGGTTCTGAGACTGAACTGTCTAGGTCAAATCCCACTGTGTCATCTACCAATTTTGAATTCTTAGGCAAGTTATAATCTCTCCTGCCTCAGTTTTCTCATCTGTAGAGTAGGATAATGACAGTACTTATCCCTCATGTTGTTCTGAGGATTAAATGGCTTAATATATGTAAAACGCTTTGAACATTTGATATACAAAAGCACTACATAAGTGTGAGGTGCTATAAATACCGTTTTGTTAAAAATTCTAACAAAGACAAGCTAAAACTAGCTCCTTCTTTTTAAAAGAATGTTCACTTCATTATAGAGATGGCTTATGTGAAAAAAATTTCCACTTTTACAAAAACAAGGATTGCATTAAAGTATACAATGCAATTGCATTAAAATATAAAAATATAGCCTCACATACCTGTTTGGAACACAAGTTCTTTCCCTCCTACACCTGCTGCCTCCAGATTAATAAATGCACGAATCAAGCTGGCCCAGGGGTGCTGAGTAATGAAACCATGACTAGCCTGAAGGAGAAAGAAAGAAATAGGTTAAACAATCTTAAATTATCAAAGTCTTTATTTTGCTTAAAGACAGAATATCTATGTTGATAAGGGAAGAATAGGAAAATAATCATTTTTTCGAAGGCAGTATCTAAAGATATCTGTTTCTCTCCCCATGCATAATGGCAGGGTGCATTTTGCTGAGTGGAAAGACACCATCACAGAAGGCAGCCTGATTTCCATGAGTCATGCCAAATGATACCCCACCAAGTGTGAGGCTGTGCAAAAGAAAGGGTAAAAGAACAGGAGGGACAATGCTTATGGTTGGGATTCATGCTATGCACCTGCCTCAAAACATCTCTGAAATTCCAGTGTAAAAAAAAAAAACCTGAGATAAACCACAGAACCCTTTTATGAATCAAACACTGACAAGATGATCTGTTTGAACACATGTACATATTTTAAGTACTGCCAGGGACTATATTTCTTCTGCACATCATTTTATAATACTACTCCAATGAATAATTAAAGTGCATGTTAGCTATTATTACGATCATTATAATTATTACTCTAGCCTAGTTGTAAAACTGTAAAATCTCACTTGCAAGACATTTTCTTCAGCACCATTAAAGAGAAATATGACAGCATGATGTAAGGCTTCTGAAGATGTTGACAAGACACGGAGGACTTCCAGCATCACTGAACAGCTGACTGCATCATCACTGGCTCCTTTAAATCAGAAAAACAGATTTGCTTCTTGAATTTTAAAACCTTTACAGTATGAACCATCATGGCTAGGTATGAAGTTTTCTCATCAAGAAAGCATCAAAGGAGCTGCAAGACCAGAAGCATGGCTCTTCCATCCCATCAGCAGTAACTTCATGAGGGCATGGATCTTTGTCTGGTTTTCCAGCTGACTTACTTTCAAAGTCTAGAACCATGTCCAGCCAACAGTAGTATTCAATTAATATCTGTTGAATAATCAACCAGACAGGACCTCAATCAATACTGAAAACTGGCATTCTCATCAACTCACAGCAATTTGTTCCATTCTTTACCCTTATTCCACATTCTCTGTAACATGCTCATTTCTGGTGTTCACGGCTTCCTGTATCATCTCCCACTGCCACCCACTCCTTTCCTGCAAAAATCATAAAAACTGCAGATCACTCCACTTTTACAGAGGGGTCAGTTTGGAAGGGATAGCATTTTTTAAGGTTTCTTCAAGAGGGTTGTGTGATGAAAACTACAGAGAAGACTCCAGATCTAACGACTTATGTGGTATCCCTGGTCGTGGCAATCATAAAGCAGATACCTCATCAAATCACTTAATTTCTTCTTGATTCAGAAACTTTATGTATTAATTAAAGGGGATTACAAAGATGACTCAGTGACTTGATTTTTTAAAAAACATTGTAAGAGGTAGTTAAAGGAACAGAGTGGATACTTGCCATTAAGTTTTCTAAATGCGGTAACTCATAACATTATAAGCATGTCAAAAAAAATCCTTACTTTTAGTGACACAGCCTGATATATACAGAGAAACCTGCTGAGATCTGCCTCACAATGATCAAGGGTTACGGGGTGGGAATAAAGGAACAAGAACAGATTGTCGAAGCTGGGTGACAGGTACGCTCAGTTTCATTGAACAATTGTTTTTGTACATATTTGAAATTTTCCACACTAAAAAGTTCATAGAGTAATCAAAATGAATAGGCACAATAATGACCCAGGCCATAGCTTCTGAGTTTACCCTCTGGGAGGCAGGGTGGTACAGTGTAGCATGGATTTCAGAGTAAGAAACACTTAAAGTAAATTCTGGCTCTGTCATTTAACCTACAACTTCCTGGTCTAGAGGGCAGGCTAATGTTATCCAGCTGAGGCAAGCTGTGAGGCTTACAAGATAATGTGGTCTGCACTCAATGTTAGTTTTTCCTTCTCTTTGCAAACCTAAGGCTCCGCAGCTGAAGTGCTTGCTTTGGCCCTGTTAAATTCCAGACCGCGTTCCTGCTCAAAAAGAAACTGAATGTATTAGCTATACTTGTCTTGTTAGTGATTACTGAATTGTACCTTAATCCAGGTGAAACAAAGTAATAATTATCTAATTACTATCAGGAGGAAGTACATGCAGCTATCAGTAAAAAGTGCCACCTTTCAGAAACCAAGTGAAATTCAGTTTTAACTTTGAGACTCTGAGTTACTTTAAATAAAAAGCAAACAATAATAAAGTTCTTCATTCAAAGTAAGAGAAAAGGAAATTGATATATATCTATATAGGGTTGAACAGAAAGCTGAATTGTTCATTTATCTTTATTTTAATGGTTCTGGTGTCTGAGAACAGAATTAGAGAAGGGTCAAATATATTCAAGAAAGTGAAAGTTAGAGGACAGTACCCATGAGGGCTGAGCTGTTAACCGACAATCCCTTTCACTTAGAATTAACCCTGAAATTGAAACCACCTCTAAAATAACTCAACATCTCTTTTACCAACAACCTGGAACCATGAAGCAAACCCAAGAAGATACTTAAGGCTTTTCTGTAGGTAACATTACTCCTAATTGGTATCAGTTCCTGAGTTACACATAACTGGCTGAGAAGAAGTTTTAAAAAACACCCATGTTTCAATTAGTTCATCCATTAAAAAGGATTTAGGTGATAGCCTATTTTATGAGTGTTTTTTTTAACTATTTTTAGTAATTTTTGAGAGAAATGTCCTTGAGATTGTTGGTATACATATTCTTATAAAATTTTAGTTAAAAATGGGTTCCAATGACCCACAAAAATGCCATCCTTTCATTACTGGACTCCATATACATGATTTGTAGCATTTGGCATTATGTTTCTGATGCTTGTATACACGTGTTTCTTATATAATGCTCTTAATAAATAACCATGTTGTTAATTTGTCCCTTCCTAAAATTTAACATAATTCTGAATGTAGGGTAACATTTGATTACTGCTTTGAAATAGGCACATAAGACCAGTGGTTTTCCTAGCTCACACAAAGGTATTTCTGACTTTATAAAATAGAAGTGTGTATACTGATTTCTCAAAAAGCATATTACATTCTAAATGCAATTTGGCAAGTGTGGAATGCATTTTGTGCAAAATGGAAGTTCCTATGGCCAGTATCCTCACCTGACCCTAAAGTATTTGACTATGTAACTGGCCTGCTGCTAGGCTACTGCTTCCACATCCTAGGTAATGAGCTATTATTGACTGAGTCACTATATGAAGAGATCTGCCCAGTGCTCTGGGCAGAGGCAGAGACGGAGGTGGATTACGTACCTGCAGACTGCTGGATGTGATTCTACTGCTCGACCTACTACCATGAGAATAAAGCCGGGTATACACCCTTTTAACCCAAGAATGTTCTGTTGTCATTTCTCAATCTCACCAAATCCATAGTGAACTTGCCTAGGGCTGAAACCTTCAGACAAGACAGCAAGCTTTCTGATTAAAGATATCCTAGTATGAATCATTTCATCAAGAAAACAAGTTTTTTTTACATTTTGTATAACTCTAGACGTTTATATTGGGCCTACAAGTTCAAGCGATCCAGAAATATTAAATAACAAATAGAAAAAAATAAAAGGATTTTTTAATGCCAGGTACTGTTCTAGTGTTTTACTTGTATTTAATCCTCCAAGCAATGTCAGTAAGAACGTACTATTATTATCTCCATTTTACAGATCAGAAACTTAACAAAGAGGATAAGTAGTTTGCCAAAGGCAGCATTAACTACACTCTAGTACTCTCCTTCCTTTCAGGATGTAGCTCCAAGAACTGACAGGCCAGGAAACCCAGAATCTGGTCCCGCCTCTGTCTGTGATCAGGTAAGATTATTCCTGTGTCAACTGAACCAGATGCCATCTCATGTCTTGTCTACCTCTAACATGCTATGATTCCATTGTAAAATACTGCTGTTTTCTATACTTCCCTAATTACAATTTCTTTAACTACTGAAAACATTTCTCTGATGAATCTTATTTTTTTAAATGGGAGTTTAATTCAGGAGATTCTCAATCAACAAATATTTATTGTATCAGGCACTGTCCTACAAATCAAGTATTCTACGTTGCCCAAGTTTTCAGAGCAAGATTTATGAATTAATGAGGTACTCTATAGTATGGCAGCTCCAGTGGACCCAAGTTGTCACTTTACAGGTCAAAACTGCTAGGAGAGATGTCCTTCAAAACCTGCATCCCTTGAGCAAAAGAACCCTTCCTTTTTCCCTCATATCCCCCAAGCCTAGTATACCACCTAGTTGAGAAAATACTTGAAGTGACAGAACTCAACCCCAGGACTTGGGGACACATACTGGTAATACTGATAAAGTTGTTTCAGTCTACCAGAAAGAGTCTATGTCCTGTCACTGGGCTGCTGGCCTCATGTTTAAAAAATAAAGTACCTGAGAGACTAGTGAGGGGTTACATCTTAAAATAAATGATACTATTCTAATTACCCTGTCTTCCATCACAATGAAAAAAGGTTTGTTCAAGAAAATGGTGCCGCGCCCACACTGCCCAAGCAGCTTGGAGTTAAGCTTCTGGGCTCTGACAACTTCAAAATGACAAAAAAATCAAGTACGTACCTGGTGAGTTTGCAACTGAGTCAAAATGACAGTTAGCCAGAACAGCATGCTGGGCTCCTCCTCTGGGTTCCAGCTTCACCACGACATTGGTGATGTTGTCATAGTAGCTTGTAAAACCTCCCAAGAAGTCAATGCTAAAGGAGCCTGTGGGCCGCTGTACATTTACTGAAATCTTGTGAAGGCTGTTGCTTTGAACTTCAATCAGTTTAATCTGTTCCAAAAGGTAACGCACCGTCAGAATTTCATTTTCTGGACTTCCTGTAGTCCTGGGACCAATGGATGTTATATGTTCAAGATAATCTCTGGAAGCCACCAAAAGAATAATGATGACAAGGTGTGCTAGGCTTAAAACTAACATTTACCCACTGAGCAACTTTTCCTATACACTCTCACTCCTTTAAGAACAAGCTGACTTCTCATATAAAAGAAAAAACTGTCTTATTATTTCCAGAACCCTGTGAAAAATGGCTTGTAAAGTTCCATCATCTTATTTTGCCTCACATGAGTTCATCGCTTCAGTTTTCTCCACACACACCAAGTTCTCCCAAGCCCCATGTCAAACCAGTGGAAAGACTAGGGATCCTATTCAAAATTCGTAACTGCTGAAGCCTAGACAGGATAGAATACAACTTTACTGTGCCACTCTCCAGAGTTACCGATTCTAAGTAGCAGAAACCAATGAGCAAAGACAATTAAGTCAAGAGGTTAAATAAGCAAAGAAAATCTTCTGATTGTGAGGAATGGACTCAGCCCTCCTAGTGTGCACACAAAGCCTAATAACTTCAGACCGAAAACAACTCTATCCCTAAAACAAACAAAAAGAGTTTTGTCTTTTCACTGCATTCCAAGTGGGGAAAAAGAGAGTGGGGGAGGTGTGTTCCAGAAAGTCCTTAAGAAAATAAGCTTCCAACATATTACATTGAAAAGTCTTTTAAAAACAGTGGCTGTTATAACTTAGGATTTATGAGATCTGATACACTTAGGTTTCAACACGTTTGACTTAATCACCTTTGATAGCATATTAAAGTTTTTGTTTTTTTTTTTTTAACTAAAAAGAGTCAGACCTTACACAGGAGCCCATGGGCAAAGTTCCAGGAATCTGAGAACTTCTGAAATTTTAAATGTTTGAATGTACAGTCTTGCAGGGAGGGCCTTCATAGCTTTCAGGTTTGAGGGCTGTGACCCTCAAAAAGGTACGCAACTGCATTATCTCCCTTCGACCAAATTTACATCTCCCCAAAAATCAAATTTATGAAAAACACTAGGTACACAATTTCATGCGTGAGAAAGGGGATGGAAGGCAGGTGCAATCCCCCTGGCCACCCCCGTCTGCACCAGGAGCTGAACAGGGAGACACGCAAGTCTCGCATCTTGTAAGTCAGGACTCCAGAAGAGAGTCGCGCAGGACCACCCCACCCCACGTGCGGCCGGGCGAAGTCGGCGAGCCCGGGCGGTCCCGCAAGGACCGGCGCACACGGGTGTGGAGCCTGGGCCCTGTCTGGGGCCGCGTGGAAGCGGCAGGTACCTGGCCTGGCGCGCGTCGAACTCCGCGTGGTCCTGGGCGGCACCGCGCAACACAAGCTGCTGCAGCGAGAGCTGCACGAGCGCCCGCAGCGCGAGCAGGTAGAACGCTAGTCCCAGCGCGGCGCGCGCCTCGGACAGTCCGGTCCTCGCGGCGCGGCTCCCTGCCGCGCTCCGCTTCCGCGTCCCCGCGCCGCGGCCGCCGCACGCGTCCACTAAGGGCTCCTGTTCCAGGGCCTGCCTCCCCGGCGGCGCCCCCGCCACCGGGCCGTCCCGGCGCTCCCCTCCGACGCGGTGCCGCCTGACGGCCGCGGACCCCGAACCCCACTCCATGGCCACGAGCCTCAGCCGCCAGCCCAACAGCTCCAGCCCGCGGCAGCGCGGGGAGAAGCTGCGGCCGCCGCAGCGCCGCCTAGTGCGCGGACGGAAACTGCAGAGGGCCAAACTTCTCATTGGCCCGTCCTGCCGCCCAGCAACCCGGCCTCTGGGTAATCACCATACGGCGCCGCGCCGGGCCAGCCCAGGCTGGGCACGACGGGTGTGCGTCCTGCAGGGCTCCCTGCCTGTTGTGGGACGGAGATTTCCGAATGGGAAGATGCCCATAAATCTAGAAAACGTAAGAAGAGTGAGAGACTGCTCTTAAAAGAATGCACATGGTGCACCAGGCAGATGAGGAAGGCAATGGCCCAAGCTTTCAGAAGGAGCATTAGAACAGTCTCTGTAAAAAGACTGCTGGCCCTTAAAACTAGAAATAGGACTGCGCAAGAGAGGCCTAGCCTCATGTTTACACATAATCTAATCACTGATCTTCATAACCGTGTGAGTTAACCAGCTCTACACTGTCTGCATGTAACAGATGGAGAAAAATAATAGCTATTATTTACTGAATACCTGCCATGAGTGAGGTACTGGCCTAAGTACTTTAATATATTCTCATCTGATTCTCACAAGACCCCTGAAAAGGAAAATTTGTTTCCCCACTTATTAGCTAAGAAACTTCCAGGTAACAAATTAAGAACTTTAATTTAGTAGGCTCCCCAAACAGCATTCTGTTCCACTGGTGAATATGGTTCAGAAAAGCGCCGTGTCACCCTGGAGGCAGTCTTGGACTTAGGGTAGATCCTAGCGATTATCTGGCCTTTCTGCCTGCTGATGCAGTGAGCCTCTCTGCTTCAAGACACTGTCTCCAGCATAGAGTTGCCTCAGTACCAGGACTGTTAACTTAGAGCTCAGCTGGGAAGGTGCGCTACCTTAGCGGCCTGCCTACTGCCCAAGCCCACGTGACACCAGGGTGCTCCCAGTTCCCAGCTCTCCAGCTACACTGGCCTCTTTCAAAGTCCTTCTGGCTCTGCATCCTCCTTCTACAACAGGATCTCACCACACACAGTTTGAGTTGCCTGGAATGTTCTTCCCTCCCCTCATTGCCTAATTAACTCCTATTCATCCTTCAAAGCCCAGCTTAAGTGGCCCTTTCTCAAGGAAGAGTCTAATCTAATAAAACCAGTTTCCCCTACTTGTAGGATCCCATAGAACATGTATGCATGTAATTATTTAATATCTTCCTCATTCGGCTGTAAGCTCCATGAAGAATCATGTCTGGTTTTGCTCACCATTTTATTCCCTCCTCTTAATACAAAGCGTGACATGTAGGATGTAGTCAATAAGTATTTCCTGACTGAGTGGATAAGTGAAAACAATTTTATGGCAGCAGCATAATTTTAGCTCTTTAAGATCCTTTTTAATCTGTAAGGCCCATAAGACCTAAGACAATATTTATTTACTCACCAGTGTGTCCCTAGCCCATGGGTGTCACACAGGACATATTTATTGAATGAGAAAAGTGAATATATATTGTCTTTTATCAGAACCAGCTGTCTTGCTATTCTCTTTCCAGAAAACTCTAGTGTCTCCTCATCTTTGGAAGATAAGACCTCAGAACCCATTTGTCCACCACAGCATGACAAGTGGAAGAGTCTCTAGCTCCTAGGGGGAGGACACAAATGTCTCATGAGCTTTTAAACTTTACTTATTTTATGCTGCCACTTGCTGTCCAAAAACCTAGCAATAAGTTGCACCTCTTAGGAGCTGTGTTACTGGTTAAATCATTTGAGCTCTCTTTTTCTGAATGGATAATGTATGTTAAGCATCTCTGACAGTATTGCGTGGGAGGCAGTGTACCATAGTAGGAAAAAAGCCTGGCTGTTGGAGTCAGAGAATTCTGAGTTCCTAAATCATGTATGGCCACTACACATGGCATTAGGCAAGTTACCATCTCAGAGTCTCAGTGTCTTTATCTATGATAATGGAGATAATGCCTGCCTTAAAGGGCTCCAAAGAGGATTAATCAGCTAATACATGTGAAAAGCCCTCACACACAAATCTCATTAAATACTATTTCTAGAATTTTCATTCTTATACAATCCTTTACAGATTGGATTAAAAGTCATTTTCTTGTCATGATAATCATAAAGGCCGAGATGATGAAACCTTAGTTATAGTTAGGGTCCCAGAAGGCAGTTTTTCTCTAGACTTATATAAACTGTGGTATTCATATTTGAAAGGTTTTAAGTTACCAGTTGTTGGATATCTATTCTGTGTCAGATATTGATCAAGGTGGGGAAACAGAAAAGACCAAATCAATCATCTTTCTGTCTTCATAGAACTTACATTCTAGATGGGAAATTATAAACAAGTGTGTGTGTGTGTGTGTGTGTGTGTGTGTGTGTGTGTGTGTGTGATTAAAATGTTAAAGTGAAATGAAGAAAAATAGGCAGAGTACTGAGAGTGACTGAGGCTGCTGTTTTAAATAGGGTAATCAAGGAAGCTCTCTCTGAGGAAATTACATTTGAGGTGACCTGAATGAAGCAAAGAATGGGGCCATAATAGCCTGAGAAGAGAAAGTTTCAGGCAAAGGAAAATGAACTGTGATGTTCAGAGGCAACACTGAGTAGGGCCTTTGGCTAAAGCAGACCTAGCAAGGGGGCAGTGATAGATGGAAATTCACAGAAGTAGGTAGGTGTCAGTTCAAGAACAGCCTCCTGGGTCACAGCAAGGACTCTGGGCTGGTTCTGAGCCACAAAAGTTCATATTCTAAGTTATGTTTATGATATTGCTTAGAGTCTCAGTGCTAGGCAGAGCATCCCAGTGACCAAACCTAGATCACAGAGGCTAATGAAAGACTTCTAATGTCTGGTCTTTGAAGTATTTGAGGCCATTAATCTGTGGTATTATTTGTGTGGGAAGTAGACCACAGAGAATTGAAACACATACTCTAGTTCCCACATATCAAATTGCTGATGTGGTTGTAATAGAATGTAAAAGGCATCAGTTGGCCTATCTGGTGAGCTATTGATCACTGGGGTTGATTCAGTTCACCTAGCTTGACAGACAGTTATGTTTTTCTTGTGTGTCCCTTTATGACAAAGTAAGAGCTAGACAAACCAACACACAGAGAGATGTCCCAAGTTCCTTCCATTTTGCAGTCTCTCCAGTATTTCCTAGTAACATGGCCGTGAATGGAAGAGCAGCATGCAAGTTGTCAGGATTCAGGCTAATTGCCCAACTGTCTTCCACAGAGACTGGAAGCCTATGTCTATGCGCTTCCTTCCTTGGAAGAGGGGCTGCTAGGGCACTTGGTGAAAGTTCTCTGGGACTGAGGTTGGCAGAAAGATGCCTTTTACCTCATGTTACAGTGACATTAAAATCAAGGGAGTTGTTAAGTTCAAGAGGCAATCCAAACCAGTTGTAGAAAACACTGAGACTTATAAAATTGAGTCTTCTGGGGGGAAAAAAGTCAAATTAGAATCTCACACCATATTACACAACAAACAAAACAAGAAAACAAGTAGAATTCAAAATTAAACATAAGTAACTTTTAAACTGACGAGAAAAAGGTAAGCATAATTAAATAGTTAAGACTCAAAATCAATAAGGTAATTTTAATCAAAAAAGAAGTGGAAGAAATCATAAAAGGAAAAATCACATGTTGACTGCACAGAATTGAAAACTTCTGTATGTTCAAAACAGTCACCAAAAAAATGAAAAGTCAAATGACAAACTTGAAACACTGTTTTAAACAAATTTTTTAAATAAGGGACTAGTATACTTTATATGTTCTGTCTCCCCATTCTGTGTCTCTTTTGTGATAGATTTAATTTATATATTTAGATTTTATCATATATTTTATATAACTTATATATACTTAACATATATATTAAAATCAGTAAGAAAAGTACCAATGCCTCAATAGAAAAATATGTAAACCATTCATCCTTTCTATCAAAGGAACATATGTGAAAATGTGGACCACTTTTAACTTGCCACACTGAGAAAGTGTTTTGTGTTTTGTATTTAATCATAATACACACTGCTGGCAAAAGCTTAACTGATAAGCACTCTTATGTGATGCAGGTGGGATACATATCAGAAGGCCATTCTGGAAAGCAGTTTGGCATGATGTACCAGGAGCCTTAAAAGAATTCTCATTTCTTGATGAAGGATTTTCAGAAGTAGAAATCTATTGAAGGTGTTTAAAATAAAAAAGAGAGAGAAGAAAAGAAAAATGCAAAAGAATGATCATCTATAAAATCAAATATGTGGAAACTATGTTACCATATAAAAAGAAAGGTCAAATAAATTTCAGAATATCCAGAATGTGAACACCATGTAGTAAGTCTATGCTCGTAATATTACATTATGAGAATATTGCGAGAAAGAAAAAAATAAAGATACAAAATTGAATAACAAATACAGTGTCAGAATATTGAATATGTGAAAGGAAAAACACTGATACAATGGCAATGGTTTTAAAATGTGGGTGATTTTTTTCTTGTTTATTCATTTCTCTGTCTTTCACCTCTTCTCTGAGCTGTGTTCCCTTTAAAAGCCTGGAGCTGTGAGGTCAGGCTCTTCAGCCATTTGCTCGGGAAGGCACAAAAAATCTGTCACATTTTAACCCTTAGGAAAGCAGTTTATAAATTGATTCCAATGTGCATGTGCTCCAACAGGGGATCCCCAACAGAGGAATGCAGTGTCCAAACCTCATCTCTGGTCCTTGTTCTCAAGTACATTTCTAGACAAAGTTTATGGTAAAGATTCAGCAACTAATGAATTGCTGAATCAATAAAAAAAATTGGAGGGAATTTTCACTTATCATTCTTTAAAATCAGCCTGTGACAAGAGAATTGGTGCATATACTTTTAAATGGCTTTGGATTTTGAATTTCCTTTTCCCTCTTTTCCCTTGTATTAGAGGGAAAGCATCCAGAATGCCAAATCACTAGGGATTTATTTGAGGGCCACAAACCCTGGGCTTTGTTTGCGTTTCTCCCTGGGCTGCAGGGGCAGGTGAGCCAGGACAGAGGGGTGTGACTCCGCAGCCTAGGGAGCTGGAGGGAGCTGATTCACTAGGCAAGCTCATTTTAGTCTACAAACAGTTAATAAGCACGTGCATCATCAAGGCTGTGCCCATCCAGCAATGCACACCCAGAGACCCCCATCTCTTCCACGGCCCGACACTAAGTAGCTATCTCCACATGCAGCCCCCTGACCACCTCTTGCAGGCTCTGTCCTAACCAGTTTCACTTGGCCTGTAAGCCTGTGACCTTTAGCCTCTGCAACTGCTGCTTTTCCAACATGCCCAAAGAGAAAAAGGACAACAATGAATCTTGGATCAGAATGACAAACATCCCTCAAAGTGTGATCTCAGGACCAGTAACATGAAAACCACCTAGGGAACTGCTGAAGTCATTTCATCATTCAGTGTGTTACCAATTGGCTCTCTCCATCCCTTGAAATACACACGTTCATACCCTTATGCATATTCCTCCTTGTTCCTGTCTTCTTGGTGAGAGGGCTTGTAAAAAACCTGTTTTCATCTCTCATCTCAACTCCTGATCGCCCTTGGTACATAATCAATCAATGAGCAAATAACCAGAAGTACCAAGAATAAGAACTCTATTTTCTTAACTAATAAAAAATTTATTCACAACATTATTCAGCCAAAAATAGGAATGAAACACTGATACAGGCTCTAAGTGGATGAACCTCGAAAACATTATGCTAAGTGGAAAAAGCCAGATGCAAAAGGTCGCATATTGTCTGATCCTATTCCGATGAAATACCCAGACTAGGCAAATCGACACACATACAGAACAAAAATGGGTGGTTACCAGGGACAAAGAGGAGGGGAGAACAGGATCAATTGCTAAACAGGTACAGGATTTACTTTTGGGTAATGAAAATGTTTTGGAACTAGATAAATGTAGTGTCTTGCACAATTTTGTGACTATTAAATGCTGCTAGATTGTTCTCTTTTAAAATGGTTAATTTTATATTATGTAAATTTCTTCCACTTCAATAGCAATAAAGTTGGATTCATGATATATAACTTAAAAAGAATTCTTAACTCCAGAGACAGATTCCTGCCCAAGTTCAATTACAGTAAAGTGATTTGTACTCCGTTTCTATTGTTATAAATAGTGATCATAATAAAGGCCTTGGGTTTCAAAAGCCTCTTACTCCTGAGCAACTCAAATTAGGGTTTCTGCTCTTGGGATTTTTTGTTGTTATTGTTTAATCAATAAACAGATCTGTGGCAGACATGCTGACTCTTTAGGGAAAGCAAAGGAAAGAGCGTCATTCATAGCCTCAAGTTTTTAAAACCATTTCCTCCCAGATTCCTCCATGGTTCTAATTTGTCTTACTGTAAGGTGCTAACCAAATACGCTACCCAGAAGTAGAGCTATTCTTTAAGGGACTCCCGCAAGGCTGGGAGCCCAAATTGAGAGATTCAGAGATAAAAACCCAAGTGACAAATAGACTTTGGTTTTTCAAATGTGCTATTATGTTAGCAAGGTGGTTCTGACTTAACTGGGGTGACAGAATAAAGCATTTACAAACCATTTCCTGATACGGGCAGATACGGTAAGAATGAAACAGATCATATTAGACCTGTAAGGAGTATAGGGTCCTGTGAGAACTGCAACCCCAAGCCTCACCCAAATCTGTAACAGTAACTATTGCTCTATGGAATTTGGGGCTCAGCTTAGCCAGATTTTCTCATTTTCCAAGAAATGGCATTAAAGCAGATATTTATGTGAACTCTTCTGCTTTAAAAATATTTTTAAAAGAGAGATAAACGTGTGCACCAAACAAAACAGGCCTGCAAACTGGATCCTTCCCACCAGCTGCCAGTCTGGAACCTCACCTTCAAGCCCTCAAGGACATACTTGACAAAGAGGAAATATTTCCCTGAATGAGGATCAGGTTATATTGGGGATTCTCAACTTTCGATTTAGGGGAAAATGTAAAGTGTTACAGTGGATCAGATATAGCTAGCGAGGCCTCTTTCTTCTCTCCCTCCTAAGGGAAGGTGAGTTCTTGTCAAATGCTCCCTTCCCTCCACCCCTATTTCTACCCACTGCTCTCTTTATTTTGCACTGGGCAAGGAATAAGGAAAAGAACCATCTCTGAAATTTTTGCTGACCCAGAGGTGAAGGTTCTGAACTGGATTCTTCCCTCTCACCTTCATCATGTAACACGGTACAGTTGAGAACACACTGAGCATTCAACTGAAAGCACAGTTACAGCCCTGACCATCCACCAAGATTGGGGACCACACCTAGGGCAATGCAGCTGTATTTACTCTTCCTGCGTCCTGTGGGGAGGAAGGAAGCAAGCACAGAGAGTGAGCTGACCTAGAATAGGGGCCCACAGCAATGGAAACTAAAGGGTATTATTGTGGCCACAGTCAGCAGCACAGACTCTTAATTTGAAGTATCGTCTTCTGTAAACTATGACTGTATTTACAGTTCAGACTCAATCAAACCTACAAACTGGAGCTAATGGTAAGGAAAACACTGCCTTCTTAAAATTAGACACTCTGCCCTGGAAACCACTACATCCTAAATCCTGAAACTTACTTTCTGCAGTCTTCTAGCACTTTCCACCAGGCTCAGACATTAGTGGCCAAGAAGCCACTGACCCAGCAGGGAAAACTCAGCTTTTGCAAGAGCTGAAGAGAGTCCTCCTGACCAGGAGCACCTATAGAGGAAACCTGGGCCTGCCATCCCCTCCCCTCCCATCCCCAATTGTGTACATGGGTGGGGTTTTCTGCTTTATCAGTCTTCCGAGACATTATAAATAGATTTCCAGTTGACACTCATGCTTTCTGGTTATGTCAACCCCAGTTCTTCCTTCCAGAGACATCATCCTGGCTATAGAGATAAAAATCAACAAATACCACATTCTTTCCAACTGGCCTACCATAAATCATATCTGGTTTGAGCATGTTGGCCTTTTGGTTTTCTCAGAGTGCAAGATGTGCCCTGGCCTCCCTGGTGGTTTAGCTGGGTTTCCTGCTAACATATACAGGGGAAAATGGTCCCCTCTGTGTTGTCCAGACCCTCCCTGGGAACTGAACATGCAAACTTGCTGAGCTTCAAACCTGTATTGTGGTATTTTATCTGTTTCAGTTTTCATCAGGTAACCTTCAATATTCTTTTTATGTTCTTTTTTTAATTGTTATTTTAAACTTGTAATGCTCCTGATCTGTGACCCTGAGAGAATTTGATAATTATTTGTGCTCTTAAAAAAAGAAGTTTCTTAAAGTTTGGGAGAATAAAGAGGAAAGAGAGCATGAGAGCAAGAGAATAATTTGTTCCTGTTATTTATCTTCTCCGATGAAACTGACTAGATTGATTATTTGGGCTCCTGGGGCTTGTGGGTTAATCACACCCCTCCTTCTCTCTCTCCTCTCCCTTTGCTGCCAAGTGTCTTTTGTTATTTAAGCCATAGGGGAGGGAAGAAAAAACTCAAATTTTCTGATTATACCTAAGGGAGGTAGGTGGGCCCAGGTCTTATCCTGGCCACTCTTAGAGCAAACAATAGGGTCAGTTCACTCCTTTCAGGAGAACAGCTTGCTGAAGGTTCTCTGGCACCTCTGTAAGGAAACTCCCTTTGAGAGTAAGCCAGGACTCCAAGGTGGAGGCCTTTGGGGAAATGAGGGGGACTAAGTGGGCCTGAGAGTTCTTCTGAGGCCTTAAGTCATTGACTGGTATAAGGGAAAGTTCCAGAGAGAGAGATGATAGCAGTGGAAACCCCCGGTCACAGAGTTTGGGACAGGAAGAAGGGAAGAAGAGAAGCAACTCTGGAGTATCAGGCAGGCCTGGGTGGGCAGAAGTGCTAAAGCAGTGCTTCATAAACGTGGCTGCACATAGCAACTACAGGATTTGAGTCTGGAGGTCTGGGGTGGCAGGGATTCTGCATCTGTAACAGGCTCCCTGATTATGCTGGCGGTGCTTTACATCAGGTAACCACACTTGGTAAAGAGGATAGCATATTTGGGGTCCAGGGATGACACAAAGGTGAGGTGAGGTGAGGGACTGAGGCAGGAGAGAGCATATAAGGCAGTCTGCATCCACTCCACCATTAAAGCCACAGCTGCTCAGCCTTGTAGGGAGACAGCCAAGAGAAGAACAAGACTCCACTGGTGGATAGATCTGGTTCAGACTGTGACTGTTGTGTGGTCTTAAGGAAGTCATTTCATTCCTCATTTGTAAAAACATGGATAATAAAATCTCCCTCAGCCACTTCCTATAGTTATCCTAAGGATTAAATGAAATAAATATGAGGAAGTTCTTCATAGCCACCAAAATGCTCTGCGAACATAGTCTGTGATTATGTTGATAACACTGCAACGTCTCACCAGCGTTTGAGTAACAGCCACACCTAACTCCATTCTCAGAGGACCAGGGGAGCTCTTCCTGCCCTGCATATGGAGGCAGGGAGCTTGTGTCTCGCCGTCCTTCAGAGGCTTTGCCACAGCTAGACATTCACTGGTCCGTGTCAGAGACTTTGCTACCCCTCTGGCTCAACATCAACCACGTCGCTTGTTTTATTAGATGATTATTCCTCTCTGAAAGGATGATGGGTGTGCCTGTGCTTATGGAAACTCCTTTTCTATTCTGGGCTCACATTTCACACACTCATGCACCGAATAGTTCATTTTCCTGTTTCACATGGAACTAGAGGCCTTGTCTTTAGGAAACTCCAAATGGGTCGGCTACCAAGATGCTTTGAAAATGCCTTCTCCTGAAAACAAGGTCCCTTTTCCTTCAGGTTTGCCAGAGAACATGATGGCACCCCAACCCAACAGACTCAGGCCCTCCTGTGCTGACCTCCTCAGGCCATGGACAGCCACTCAGGCCTCAACAAGAACAGCCAGGGGAGAAGGGAAGAGACTCCCCGGCAAATGGAATTTTCTGTTTGTTAGATCTAGAAAACCTGGGGTTTCCCCTCAATTCTTACAATTAACAATCTCTCTAAAACATTGCTCTCCAATCCACTGCCTTAGAGAATATTGAAAATAATTACTTAAAATTTTTTGAACATTAGAATTTTGCAACATCTAAGTCATTGTCCCATATATTCCTGATTATACTGTTATGCTAAGACGTAGATGACTAGACAGGCCCCAGATTGATCCTTTAACACTAAAACCCCAATTTTTTTCCTTTTATGAATAATGTGTAAAGGCAGGCACATTAATTTATTTCATCCTCGAAGGGCCAATCAATCAAAAAACCCATAAAAAGCAGATTTGTTATGAACCCACTTTTATTGATGAGGAGAAAGGATGTAATTTACCAAAGGCACATAGTCGGTGGCCAATGTGAGATTTGAAGATAAATCTATATGGAAGGTGGAATAATGGCCCTGAAGATGTCCACACCCCAATCCCAGAACCTATAACTCTATTACCTTACTTGGTAAATGGGACTTTGCTGATGTGATTAAACTGAAGACCTTGAGCTGAGGAGAGTATCTAGAACTATCTGGGTGGTCCCAATGTAAACACAAGGGACCTTAGAAGGGAAAGTAGAATTGTTAATCCTCCAAGCTTGGCACATCATTGACGCTCAGCACAGAGAGGTACTATAATTGGTTGAGTGCCTACTATTTATCAGGCACTGTGCCAGGCTACATCAATACATTTATAGCCATTACATTCAGATTCAACTAAATTTAAACATGATGAGCTGTTTGACTCAATACTTCTAACCAAATGCACGGTGTTTTTTCCAACACCAGCAGTTCCCTGGGCAACAAGTGCTCAAACATTCAATTCTGACACTACCTAGAGTTAGCCGAGACCCCACTATCCAGTTAGCTCAGTCCCAGAACACTGCCCGTACTTCAGATGCCAGTTTCAGTTCCCAGGTCACTGCCTGTGCTTCTAACCAGCTGGCTATAAGTTGGGGGTTCCCTTGACTCTGGCCTCAGTTTCAGTCATTAACTAGAATGGCTCATGGAACTCAGGAAAACACTTTGCTTACATTTACTATTTTGTTTTTGTTTTTGTTTTTAATAAAGGATACAACTCAGGTGCAGCCAAGTGGAAGAGACACATAGGGCTAGGTATGGAGAAGGGGCACGAGGTTTCCACGCCTTCTCTGGGAATGCCGCCCTCCTAGCACCTCAGTGTGCTCAGCGACCTGAAAGTTCTCTACACCCTGACATTCAAGGATTTTTATGGAGGCTTCATTACACAGGCATGACTGATTCAATTATTTCCCATTGGTATTGGTGATGAACTTAATCTCCAGCCCCTCTCCCCTCCCTGGTGGGCGAGAATTCCAACCAACTAATCATAAATAGAGCCATCCCAAAGCTGTTTAGGGTCCCCCAGAAACCAGCCATCTCATTAGCATACAAAAGACTCTTCTTATTCTGGAGATTCCAAGGGTTTTAGCAGATATTGTCTGGAAGCGGGGAAAAGATCAAATATATATTTGTCACAGGTGGCCTTAGATATATCTTGGAAAAACACATCTCTTTTGTACACAGATTTCAATACCAGGATTGAAAGAAACCTAATAAAGCTGTCTTAGGCACCAAATAAGCTTAAATTAAGTTTATAAAGACAGCAATCATATATGGGATAAATGTAACTGTTAGTGTTTTAGGCATGAAGTTTACTGCCAGTGAGAGTAGTGAGTGTAGCTTCTATTCTATTTGTCTTTATGTCTCCAATGTCTGGCCAACTGTTGGCATTAATAGAGAATGGATGAATGAGTCACTGAGTCAATGAATGAAACTGAGAGCCATTTGCTCATAATTTAACTAATGACATGTCACAGGTCCTCCCTCTAGGGGCCAGGACAATTCCTTCACCTTTGGTCCACATTTTTCTTTAAAACGCTCTTAACAAGGAGACTTTGGACTTCTAAGATGATAACACAGTGATTGCTTTCTGTATGTATGCGTGTATGTGGTTGTGTGCAAATGTGGTTACAAATACCAGTGAGCACAGAGCCACAGCAAGGCCAAAAGTCAAGGTGTCAGATCTCTGATTATCGTATATGGGACAATGGCTTCTGCCTAGAGGAAGGAGAGAGAATATAAGGCTCTAAGTCTGGCTAAGATGTTAGCAGGAGAGAGCTATCCTGACTGAAATACAGATTGCAACATAGCATCTGGCTTAGTAAGAGCACCAGGAAGAAATCATGTTCATGGGAAACCTGAACAACCCTGAACATGTCCTTCATTCCAATACCACTCCTTTTTCAGCTTCCTGAAGGGCTATGGTTCCAGATGACCTGCTCACTGGGAGACTAGAGAGCATGGTACAGGGTGTGGCTGGCCCAGACTCATGAAGCAAGAAATGTCATTTGTCTTATTTTTCAGTTCCTCGATTAAATTTCTATATCAAGTGCCCAATTCCCAGGAATACCAGAAATAAATCTCATTCCACAGGGCTCAATCCAGGCCCTGCCTTTTATCTTTGCCAATCCCTGATAAGATGTTTGGGTTCTTGCCTTCCCAGTGCCCTCACTGGGGGATATTTCTGCTCCCAGTAGGCCGTCTAGGAGGCACAGGAGTCACTGTGCTTTCTTGTGCCTCTGGGAAGTCACCAAAGGCGTTGACTATCTGAGCTGCCTTCACAGTAGTCCCCTCTCTCAGTTCTTGTCAAGCAAACAGAGCCAGGGCCTCATATGGAACTCACTAACTCCATCACTTCTCTTCTATCATTTTGTCCCCATTTTAGGCCAGGGAATTTTCTAGTCTGGGAAGGTTGGAGCTTGTCAAGAAGCTGTTCTGGAGAGTGATGGAAAAGATGGCAGAGCAGGAGGACAAGGCAGAAACCTCCTCCAACATACACACCAAGGGAGCAACTACAGAAAAAACAACTAACCCTGAAAATGACCTGAAGACTGAGAACAGATCACCTACACCTGAAGACCACACAGAGAAGGGTAAAGTAGCAAAGCCACAGTCAGTCAGGACCCAAACTGTTCCCCCATCCCAGCCCACAAGCTGGAAGGAGAGGAACAGAGCTGGGAGGGGATATGTGTCCAGGAATCCTGCTCACCTGGCCCTGGAGATGTGTGCTGGGAACATGAGTCCACAGTGCATTGGGCTTTGGTGACTAATGGGGCTGGCCACCAGAGAAAGTTAGAGCATTCTCAGAGGCTGAGACTTCTGTCACTTATGGAGGACAGGCATGCTCTGTCAGTCCCATTGGAACCCAACACAGAGATGGCACTTTGAAAGATTTACCAGCAGTGGGAAGTAAGCCAGAGAAGAAAGGGCAGGTGGAGGATGCTCCCCCAGCCCTACCTCAGCCCACCTGGTCAGGTCCTTGTGGGAGGCAACTGCATCTCCCTTGCTGGTGCCTCAGCCCCATGGCTGACTCCCGGTGCTCCTGCCCTGCCCAACCTGCCAGCCCAGCGGCACCCAGAAGGCAGAGGGCAGCCCCACCCACAATGAGTCCCAGCAGAAGTGCCACAGGGCACACAAAGGGCCCACTGAGGCAAGCTGACAGCCTCTGCTGACAGAGATCAGTCACTGCCATCAGACAGGCATAAAGGTGGCCCTGCTCACAGCCTACCAAGAGCAACTGTGGCTCTACTGCAGAGAACCAGGCGCTTGTGAGCAAAGAGTCTTGGGCTTCTGGGCACCACAGGATGCCCACTTCATAAAGCCATTCCTCTCTAGACCAGGAAGCAGATCTGTCTAATACAAAGGAAAAAACACAGAAACCCAGACAAAATGAGGAGGCAAAGGAACATGTTCCAAGCAAAACAACAAAATAAGACACAAGACAGAGGACTAAATGAAATGGAGATTACCAATCTTCTTGGTAAAGATTTCAAAGTAACAGCCATACAGATATTCACTGACCTGGTGAAAAGAATTGATGATCTCAGTGAGAACTTCAACAAAAAGCCAATCTGAAAAAGAGCCACTCAGAGCTGAAGAAATGAAAACTACAATAGAGGGAATGAATAGTAGACTGCTGGAAGTAGAAGAATCAGTGAGAAGGAAGACAGAGAACTCAACCAAACAAGCTGAGGAACAGAGAGAAAAAAAATTTCTAAACATGAAAAGAAGCTGAGAGAGCTGTGTGACAACTCTAAATGAAAAATATTCACTTAACAGGGGTCCCAGAAGAAGAACAAAGAGAGAGAGAGACAAAGGAGTAGAAAGTGTCTTTGAAGAAATAATAGTTAAAAACTTCCCCAATCAGGGGAAAGAAATAGACACCCAGGTCCTGGAAGCAAAGAGACCCTTGAACAAAAGGAATCCCAGGAAGACAATACCAAGACATATAGTAATTAAAATGGCAAAGATTAAAGGTAAAGAGGGAATTTTAAAAGCAGCAAGAGAGACGCAGACAGTTCCCTATAAGGTGAACTCCCTAAGGCTATCAGCAGATTTCTCAGCAGAAACTTTATAAGACAGAAGGGAGTGTCATGAAATATTTAATGTATTAAAAGAGAAGAATCTACGACCAATCCAACTAAGAAATGGGCAGAGGACATGAATAGACACTTCTCCAAAGAAGAAATTCAGATGGCCAACAGGCACATGAAATATGCTCCACATGACTAGTCATCAGAGAAATGTAAATTAAACCCACAATGAGATATCACCTCACACCAGTGAGGATGGCCAACATCCAAAACACAAACAACAACAAATGTTGGCGAGGATGTGGAGAAAAGGGAACCCTCCTACACTGCTGGTGGGACTGCAAATTAGTTCAACCATTGTGGAAAGCAGTATGGAGGTTCCTCAAAAAACTCAAAATAGAAATACCATTTGACCCAGGAATTCCACTCCTAGGAATTTACCCTAAGAATGCAGCAGCCCAGTTTGAAAAAGACAGACGCACCCCTATGTTTATCGCAGCACTATTTACAATAGCCAAGAAATGGAAGCAACCTAAGTGTCCATCAGTAGATGAATGGATAAAGAAGAGGTGGTACATATACACAATGGAATATTATTCAGCCATAAGAAGAAAACAAATCCTACCATTTGCAACAACATGGATGGAGCTAGAGGGTATTATGCTCAGTGAAATAAGCCAAGCCAAAAAAGACAAGTATCAAATGATTTCACTCATCTGTGGAGTGTAAGAACAAAGGAAAAACTGAAGGAACAAAACAGCAGCAGACTCACAGAACCCAAGAACGGACTAATAGTTACCAAAGGGAAAGGGACTGGGGAGGATGGGTGGGAAGGGAGGGACAAGGGGGAAAAATGGGCATTACGATTAGCAGATAAAGTGTTGGGGGGTTGCATGGAGGGCGGTACAACTCAGAGAAGACAAGTAGTGATTCTATAGCATCTCACTACGCTGATGGACAGTGACTGTAATGGGGTTGGTGGGGGGGGGGACCTGATGAATGGGGTAGTTTAATAACCATAATATTGCACATATAATTGTAGATTAATGATACCAAAATAAATTTAAAAAGAAAAGAACCTACCACCAAGAATCCTCTACCCAGCAAGGTTATCATTCAGAACTAAAGGAGAGATTAAAAGTTTCCCAGATAAATAAAAGTTAAAGAACTCACCACCACTATACCAGCCTTACAGCATATGTTTAAGGAACTTCTGTAGATGGAAATGTTCTTAAATCTAAATAATTTCATCAGTGAAAATTAACCCGTAGTAAAGGTAGTCGTCCAATTACTAAGCAAGTAGGAAATTTAAAAAAGTAGTAAAATCAACTATATACAAAATCAGTCAAGGGACACACAAAAGATGTAGATTATGACATCTTATATATTAAGTGTGGAGGAGGAAGAAGAATAAAGAAGTAGTGCTTTTAGACTGTGTTTGAAATAGAATGAACATCAAATATAGACTGTTACATATTTAGGAAACTATCTATGAACTTATGGTAACCACAAACCTAAACCCTATAACAGATATACAAAAAAATGTTTTAAAGAAATTGAAGCATAACACTAAAGAAAACCATTAAGTAACAAGAAAGAGTATAAGAGAGGAAGAAAGGAACAGAGATGAACTACAAAAACAAGCAGAAAACAGTTAATAAAATGGCAATAAGTACAGATTTATCAATAATTACCTTAAATTTAAATTAACTGAATGCACCAATCAAAAGACATAGGGGGGCAGAATGAATTAAGAAAAAAGACTCATCTATATGTTCCTACAAGAGACTCTTTTCAGACTTAAAGACATATACATACTGAAAGTAAAGAGATGGAAAAAGATATTTCATGAAAATAAAAGGAAGAGAAAAGCAGGAGTAACAGTACTTTATCAGATAAAATAGACTTCAAAACAAAGAAAGTAGCAAGAGACAAAGAAGGACATTGCATAATGATAAAGGGATCAGTCTAACAAGAGGATATAACAATTTTATGTATCTATGCACCCAACACAAAAGCACCCAAGTATGTAGAACAAATACTAACAGACCTACAGAGAGAAATACACAACATAATCATATAAGGGGACTTTAACACCCCATTTACATCAATGGAAAGATCATCCAGACAGAAAGTAAATAAGGAAACAGAAGCCCTGAACAACACATTAGACCAGATGAACTTAGCAGATATATACAGAACACTCCACCCCAAAGCAGCAGGATACACATTTTTCTCATGTGCACATAGAACGTTCTCCAGAACAGATCATATATTAGGCCACAAAAAGAGCCTTAATAAATTCAAAAAGGTTGAAACTATACAAAGCATTTTTTCAGATCACAATCGTATGAAGCCAGAAATCAATTCCATGAAGAAAAACCTACAAACACATGGAGGCTAAACAACATACTTCTAATTAATCAATGCATCAATGAACAAATCAAAGAGGAAATCAAACAATACTGGAAACAAGTGAAAACAAAAATACAACAGTCAAAATATGTGGGATGTTGCAAAAGTGTTTCTAAGAAGGAAGTACACAGCAATACAGAAGAAACAAGAACAATCCCAAAAAACAGTCTATAACTCACAACTAAAGACACCAAAAAAAGAAGAAAAATTACACCTAAAGTTAGTAGAAGGAGAAACATAATAAAAATCAGAGCAGAAATAAATAAAATAGAGAAGAATAAAACAATAGAAAAAAAAATCAATGAAACCAAGAGCTGGTTCTTTGAGAAGATAAACAAAATAGACAACCCCCTAGCCAGACTTATCCCAAAATAAATACAGGAGACACAAATAAAATCAGAAATGAAAAAGAAGTTACAACTGATACCACAGAACTACAAAGAATTATTAGACACCTATGAAAAATTATATGCCAATAAATGTGACAACCTAGAAGAACTGGACAAATTCCTAGAAAAGTACAACGTCCAAGACTGACCCAAGAATAAAACGGAAAATCAGGGCACACCAATTACCAGTAACAGAACTGAATTGGTAATCAAAAAACTCCCCACAAAAAAAAATCCAGGATCATATTTTTTTCACAGCTGAATTCCACAAAACATTTAAAGAATAGCTAATACTCACCCTATTATTTACAATAGCCAAGATATGAAAGCAACCTAAGTGTCCATCAATAGATGAATGGATAAAGAATATCTGATACATATACACAATGGAATATTATTCAGCCATAAAAAAAGAAATCCTGCCATTTGCAACAACATGGATGGATATAGAGGGTATTATGCTAAGTGAAATAAGCCAGGGAGAGAAAGACAAATACCATATGATTTCACTTATTTGTGGAATCTAAAAATAAAGCAAAACAGAATGAACAAAACAGCAGAAGATGCATAGACACTGAGAAGTGACTAGTGGTTACCATGGAGGAGGGGCTGCAGTGGGTGAATGGAGATAGTGAGAGGGATAAAGGGGCATAAAGAGTCTCAATCATAATATAAGTTGGTCACAGGGATACTAGTACAGCATGGAGAATATAGCCAATTAGTCTCTAACATCTTTTTATGTTGACAGTAACTGCACTAGAGAAGGTGAGGATTTAATAATGTGGGTAACTGTTGAACCATTGTGTTGTATATTTGAAACCAATATAAGATTGTGTATCAATTACACTTCAATTAAAAAAAAGAAGAGTTAACACCTATCCATCTTAAAGTATTTCAAAAGGTAGAGAGGAGGGAATACTTCTAAACTCATTCTATGAAACCAGTATCACTCTAATACCAAAACCAAAGATACTTCAAGGACAGAAAATTACAGACCAATATCCCTGATGAGCATAGATGCAAAAATTCTCAACAAAATATTAAACCAAATTCAAAAATACATTAGAAGTATCATCCATCATGACCAAGAGGGATTTATTCCAGGGATGGAGGATAGCACAATACTTCTTGTGATACATCACATTACCAAAAGGACGGATGAAAAACATATGTTTATCTCAATAGTTGCTGAAAAAGCATTTGACAAAATTCAACATCCATTCAGGAGGTGATCAAGATGGCAGTGTGAGTAGGGAAGCGAAATCTCCCAAAACCATATATATTTTGAAAATACAGCAAATACAGCTATTCCTAAAAGAGAGACCAGAAGATACAGCACAACAGTCAGGCTACACCTACATCTGAGAGAACTCAGCATCTCACAAAAAGGATAAGATACAAAGCCGTGACCCAGTAGGACACGAGCACTCCCCCACCCCTGCTCACCAGTGGGAGGAAAAGAATCAGAATGGCGAGGGAGTGGCAGCACAGGACTGCTAAATAACCAGCCCTAGTAATCTGCACCGGGAGCACAGACACACATTGCATGGTATACTGGATATTAGAGAAATGGAAAAGTAAAATCTGAGACTGAAACTGTGAGTGGGTCCCCACAGCCGGCTCCCCTGGAACAAAAGAAAAGCGGGCACTTTAAAAGTCTTAAAGGGACAAGGGTTTTTAACAGGTGAACAAAATCGTCCTGGCACACTCAGCCCAGCAAGCTGGCAATCTTGAGGAACTTCAGGCGCCCTAAACCCCTGGGTGGCAATGAAGTTCTGAAGCTCCTCACAGAGATAAGCAGCCTGCTGTCATTCGCCCATGCCAGCACTGCAAGCAAACCGGCTGACCTACCATTGCTGTGGACGAGCAGGGGAGCAGCCCCGCTCACAGCAACCACACAGAGTCTTCTCCCAGCACACAGCTAACCAGGCCAGACCCAGAGGCCACCACCAGTACACAGCTGCCCGGCACAGGCAGAGGAGGCTGCGGCAAAGTCTGGAAGGCAAAAAGGGCTGCTGTTCTCGCTGGAGAACACAACAGGCACGGCACGTCAGGGAAATCACCCAGAGACTGCTCCCTGTGTGCAGGTAACTGGCACAGGCAGCAAAAAAGGGCAAGGCGACCAGCAAGCAGGAAGGGACTTTGTTCTCCCAGCTGACATGAGTCCCACTTGCCGGCGATCACTTCTATTGCCATGAAAGGCAGAAGAACACGGTCCAGTCCAAAATCACTCAAACAACACCAGAGAGAGGGCCGGCAAGATAGATATAACCAATCTTTCAGAAAAAGAATTCAAAATAAAAGTCATAACCATGCTGATGGAGCTGCAGAGAAATATGCAAGAGCTAAGAGATGAAGTCCAGAGGGAGATAACAGAAATGAATGAATAGAAGGACTTAAGAGCAGACTTGATGAGGTGCAGGAGAGTGTTAATGGAATAATAGAATAGAAATCAGAGAACAGGAATACAGAGAAGTTGAGGCAGAGAGAGATAAAAGGATCTCTAGGAATGAAAGAATATTAAGAGAACTGTGTGACCAATCCAAACGGAACAATATTTGCATAATAGGGCTACCAGAAGAAGAAGAGAGAGAAAGAGGGATAGAAAGTATCTTTGAAGAAATAATTGCTGAAAACTTCCCTATGTTGGGGAAGGAAATAGTCTCCCAGACTATGGAAGGCCACAGATCTCCCAAAACAAAGGACCCAAGGAGGACAACACCAAGACATATGATAATTAAAATGGAAAAGATCAAAGACAAGGACAAGGAATTAAAAGCAGCCAGAGAGAGAAAAAAGATCACCTACAAAGGAAAACCCATCAGGCTATCACCAGACTTCTCAACAGAAACCTTACAGGCCAGAAGAGAATGGCATGAAATATTTAATTCAATGAAACAGAAGGGTCTTGAACCAAGAATACTGTATCCAGCAAGATTATCATTTAAATTTGAAGGAGGGATTAAACAATTTCCAGATAAGCAAAAGCGGAGAGAATTTACCTACCGCAAACCACCTCTACTGGGTATTTTAAAGAGACTGCTTCAAATAGAAGTATTCCTAAGGCTAAATAGATGTCACCAGATAAAATAAAATCACAGCAAAGAAAGCAGACCACTCAAATACTAACTAAAGGCAAAAAATAAAATCAACAGTCCACAAATGCAGTCAAGGGAAACACAAAGGAGTACAGAATAAAACATCTAACATATAAAGAGTTGAGGAGGAAGAATAAGTAGGGAGAGAAATAAAGAATGATCAGACTGTGTTTATAATAGCATAATAAGTGAGTTAAAGTTAGATGGTTAGATAGTAAAGAAGCTACACTTGAACCTTTGGTAATCATGAATCCAAAGCCTGCAATGGCAATAAGTACATATCCATTGATAATCACCTTAAATGTAAATGGACTGAATGCACCAATCAAAAGACACAGAGTAATAGAATGGATAAAAAACCAAGACCCATCTATATGATGCTTACAAGAGGCTCATCTCAAACCCAAAGACATACACAGACTAAAAGTGAAGGGATGGAAAAAGATATTTCAGGCAAACAATAGGGAGAAAAAAGCAGGTGTTGCAGTACTTGTATCAGACAAAATAGACTTCAAATCAAAGAAAGTAATAAGATATAAAGAAGGACATTACATAATGATAAAGGGGTCGATCCAACAAGAGGATATAACCATTATAAATATTCATTCACCCAACACAGGAGCACTGACATATGTGAAACATATACTAATAGAATTAAAGGAGGAAATAGAATGCAATGCATTCATTTTAGGAAAATTCAACACAGCACTCATTCCAAAGGACAGATCAATGATGGGAAATAAGTAAGGACACAGAGACACTGAACAACACACTAGAACAGACGGACCTAACAGACATCTACAGAACTCTACACCCAAAAGGAGCAGGATACATATTCTTCTCAAGTGCACATGGAACATTTTCCAGAATAGACCACATACTAGGCCACAAAAAAAGCTTCAGTAAATTCAGAAAGATTGAAATTCTACCAACCAACTTCTCAGATCACAAGCGTATAAGACTAGAAATAAATTGTACAAAGAAAACAAAGAGCCTCACAAACACAGGAGGCTTAACAACATGCTCCTAAATAACCAATGGATCAATGACCAAATTAAAACAGAGATCAAGCAATATATGAGACAAATGAAAACAACAGCACAAAGCCCCAACTTCTGTGGGACGCAGTGAGGCAGTTCTAAGAGGAAAGTATATAGCAATACAGGCCTATTTAAAGGAGGAAGAAAAATCCCAAATGAATAGTCTAAATTAACAATTATTGAAACTGGAAAAAGAAGATCAAATGAGGCCAAAAGTCAGCAGAAGGAGGGACATAATAAAGATCAGAGAAGAAATAAATAAAATTGAGAATAAAACAAGAGAAAAAATCAATGAAACCAAGAGCTGGCTCTTTGAAAAAATAAACAAAATAGATAAAACCCTAGCCAGACTTATTAAGAGAAAAAGAGAATCTACACACATAAACAGAATCAGTAATGAGAAAGGAAAATCACAACGGACACCACAGAAATGCAAAGAATTATTAGAGAATACTATGAAAATTATATGCTAACAAACTGGATAACCTAGAAGAAATGGACAACTTTCTAGAAAAATACAATCTCCCAAGACTGACCAAGGAAGAAACAGAAAATTTAAACAGACCAATTACTAACAACGAAATTGAATCGGTAATCAAAAAACTACCCAAGAACAAAACAGCCAGGCCAGATGGATTCACCGCTTAATTTTATCAGACATATAGAGAAGACATAATACCCATTCTCCTTAAACTTTTCCAAAAAATAGAAGAGGGAATACTTCCAAACTCATTCTATCAAGCCAGCATCACTCTAATACCACAACCAAGCAAAGACCCCAGAAAAAAAGAAAATTACAGACCAATATCACTGATGAACATAGATGCAAAAATACTCAACAAAATATTAGCAAACCAATTCAAAAATACATCAAGAGGATCATACACCATGATCAAGTGGATTCATCACAGGGATGCAAGGATGGTACAACATTTGAAAATCCATCAACATCATCCACCATATCAACAAAAAGAAGGACAAAAACCACATGATCATCTCCTTAGATGCTGAAAAAGCATTCGACAAAATACAACATCCATTCTAGGTAAAAACTCTCAACAAAATGGATATAGAGGGCACATACTTCGACATAATGAAGGCCATATATGACACACCCACAGCCAACATCATACTTAATAGGGACAAGCTGAAAGCTTTCACCTAAGATCAGGAACAAGACAGGGATGCCCACTTTCCCCACTTTTATTCAACATAGTATTGGAAGTCCTAGCCACAGCAATCAGATTAAACAAAGAAATTAAAGGCACCTAGATTGGTAAGAAAGAAGTCAAAGTATCCCTGTTTGCAGATGACTTGATATTGTACATAAAAAACCCTAAAGAATCCACTCCAAAACTACTAGAACTAATATCTGAATTCAGCAAAGTTGCAGGATACAAAATTAATACACAGAAATCTGTTGTATTCCTGTACAGTAATGATGAACTAGCAGAAAGAGAAATCAGGAAAGCAATTCCATTCACAATTGCATCAAAAAGAATAAAATACCCAGGAATAAACGTAACAAAGGAAGTGAAAGACCTATACTCTGAAAATTACAAGACACTCCTAAGAGAAATTAAAGAGGACACTAACAAATGGAAATTCATCCCATGCTCTTGGGTAGAAAGAATTAATATTGTCAAAATGGCCATCCTGCCTAAAGCAATCTACAGATTCAATGCAATCCCTATCAAAATACCTACAGCATTCTTCAATGAACTGGAACAAATAGTTCTAAAATTCATATGGAACCACAAAAGACCCCAAACAGTCAAAGCAATCCTGAGAAGGAAGAATAAAGCAGAGAGGATCTCGCTTCCTAACTTCAAGCTCTACTACAAAGCCACAGTAATCAAAACAATTTGGTACTGGCACAAGAACAGACCCACAGACCAGTGGAACAGAATAGAGAGCCCAGATATTAACCCAAACACATATGGTCAATTAACACACGATAAAGGAGCCATGGATATACAATGGGGAAATGACAGCCTCTTCAACAGCTGGTGTTGGCAAAACTGGACAGCTACATATAAGAGAATGAAACTGGACTACAGTCTAACTCCATACACAAAAGTAAACTCAAAATGGATCAAAGACCTGAATGTAAGTCATGAAACCATAAAACTCTTAGAAAAAAACATAGGCAAAAATCTCTTGGACATAAACATGAGCAACTTCTTCATGAACATATCTCCCCGGGCAAGGGAAACAAAAGCAAAAATGAACAAGTGGGACTATATCAAGCTGAAAAGCTTCTGTACAGCAAAGGACACCATCAGTAGAACAAAAAGGCATCCTACAGTATGGGAGAATATATTCATAAATGACATGTCCGTTAAGGGGTTGACATCCCAAATATATAAAGAACTCACGCACCTCAACAAACAAAAAACAAATAATCCAATTAAGAAATGGGCAGAGGACATGAATAGACACTTCTCCAAAGAAGAAATTCAGATAGCCAACAGGCACATGAAAAGATGCTCCACATTGCTAATCATCAGAGAAATGCAGATTAAAACCACAATGAGATATCACCACACACCAGTGAGGATGGCCAACATCCAAAACACAAACAACAACAAATGTTGGTGAGGATGTGGAGAAAAGGGAACCCTCCTACATTGCTGGTGGGAATGCAAATTAGTTCAACCATTGTGGAAAGCAGTATGGAGGTTCCTCAAAATCTCAAAATAGAAATGCCATTTGACCCAGGAATTCCCACTCCTAGGAATTTACCCTAAGAATGCAGCAGCCCACTTTCAAAAAGACAGATGCACCCCTATGTTTATTGCAGCACTATTTACAATAGCCAAGAAATGGAAGCAATCTAAGTTTCCATCAGTAGATGAATGGTTAAAGAAGATGTGGTACATATACACAGTGGAATATTATTCAGCCATAAGAAGAAAACAAATCCTACCATTTGCAACAACATGGATGGAGCTAGAGGGTATTATGCTCAGTGAAATAAGCCAAGCGGAAAAAGACAAGTATCAAATGATTTCACTCATATGTGGAGCATAAGAGCAAAGAAAAAAACTGAAAGAACAAAACAGCCGCAGACTCACAGAACCCAAGAATGGACTAACAGTTACCAAAGGGAAAGGGACTGGGGAGGATGGGTGGGAAGGGAGGGATAAGGGGGAAAAAGGGGCATTACAATTAGCAGGCATAATGTTGGGGAGGTGGGCACGTGGAGGGCTGTACAACACAGAGAAGACAAGTAGTGATTCTATAGCATCTCACTACGCTGACGGATAGTGACTGTATTGGGGTAAGTGGGGGGGACCTGAGGAAGTGGGGAGTTTAGTAACCATAATGTTGCACATGTAACTGTAGATTAATGATACCAAAAATAAAAAAAAGAGAAATGCAAAATAAAACCACAATGAGATATCACCTCACACCAGTTAGGATGGCTACCATTCAAAAGACAAACAACAACAAATGTTGGTGAGGATGTGTAGAAAGGTGAACCCTCCTATATTGCTAGTTGAAATGTAAAATAGAAAGCAGTATGGAAGTTCCTCAAAAAACTCAAAATTGAAATACCATTTGACCCACGAATTCCACTCCTAGGAATTTACCCTAAGAATGCAGCAGCCCAGTTTGAAAAAGACATATGTACCCCTATGTTTATTGCAGCACTATTTACAATGGACAAGAAATGGAAGCAACCTAAGTGTCCATCAGTAGATGAATGGATAAAGAAGAGGTGGTACATATACACAGTGGAATATTATTCAGCCATAAGAAGAAAACAAATCCTACCATTTGCAGCAACATGGATGGAGCTAGAGGGTATTATGCTCAGTGAAATAAGCCAGGCAGGGAAAGACAGGTATCAAATGATTTCACTCATCTGTGGAGTATAAGAGCAAAGCAAAAACTGAAGGAACAAAACAGCAGCAGACTCACAGAACCCAAGTATGGACTAACAGTTATCAAAGAGAAGGGACTGTGGAGGATGGGTGGGAAGGGAGGGATAAGGGGGAAAAAGGGGCATTACAATTAGCACACGTAAAGTAGGTGGGGGGGGGGCACGGGGAATGCGGTACAGCGCAGAGAAGACAAGTAGTGATTCTATAGCATCTTTCTATGCTGATGGACAGTGACTGTAATGGGGTATTTGTTGGGGACTTGATAATGGGGGGAGTCTAGTAACCATAATGTTGCTCATGTAATTGTACATTGATGATACCTAAATAAAAATAAATAAATAAATAAATTCAACATCCATTCATGATAAAAACTCTCAACAAAATGGGTATAGAGGGAACATACCTCAACATAATAAAGGCCATATATGACAAATGTACAAGCTACAGTATGGAAGAATATATTCATAAATGATTTATTCAATGAGGGTTAACTCCAAAATATATAGAGAACTCATATGCCTTAACACCAAGAAAATAAAACAACCAAATAACCAATTAAGAAATGGGCAGAGGACCTGATCAGACATTTCTCCAAAGAACCACAGATGGCCAACAGGCACATGAAAAGATACTAATCATCAGGGAAATGCAAATCAAAACCCCACAATGAGATCTAACCTTGCACCAGTCAGAATGGCTACTATCCAAAAGACAAGAAATAACAGGTGTTGGTGTGAATGTGGCGAAAAGGGAACCTCTCCTACACTTTTGGTGGGAATGTATATTGGTGCAGCCACTATAGAAAGTAGTATGGAAAAACCTAAAAATAGAAATACCATACCACTCAGTAATTCCACTTCTTGGAATTTACCCAAAGAAAACAAAATCCCTGACTTGGAAAGACATATGCACCCCTATGTTTACTGGCAGATTTTTACAAAAGCCAAGATATGGAAGCAGTCTAAGTGTTCAAAATAGGTGAGTGGATAAAGCAGATATGGTTCATATATACAATGGAATATTATTCAGCTATAAAAACGAAAGAAATCCTGCCATTTGCAACAACATGGATGGACCTAGAGAGTATTATGCTCAGTGAAATTAGCCGGGTGGAAGAAAAACAAATAACATATTATATGTGGAATCTAAAAACAAAACGCAAAAAAAAGTGAACAAAACAGCACTAGACACATATTCACTGAGAAGTGACTGCTGGTCACCATGGGTGAGGGGTTGGAGTGGGTGGGTGGGTGACTTAGGGGGATAAAGAGAAACAAAAATCTCAGTCATAATAAGTTGTTCATGGGGATGTAAGTGCAGTGTGGAGAATATAGTCAAAGGTTCAGTAACATCTTTATTGACAGATAGTAACTACACTAATTGGAGTAAGGATTTAATAATATGGGTAATTGTTGAATCACTGGGTTGTATACTTGAAACCAATATAATATTGTACATCAACTATATTTCAATAAAAAATAAAATAAGCTGTGTACATAGTCAGGATTTCTATGTATTCCCTGAGAGACAGTGAGCACACAATAGCCTAGGGTATGTATGTGTATGCAAGTGTATAAAATCCAAGGAAAATCAAACTATCAGGGAGGGGAAAAAAGTCAGTTAATAACTCAAAGTATTATCCCACAATGTTGTTATTGGCCTTAGGCTATGATGGATTTTAGTTTTAAAAAAAAGAATTAGGGTAAGAGTCAAGCTTCTTTCTGCTCAGGGTACATGAGTGATTTTCATAATCATACTTGATTTTTTATTTTTTATTTTTTTACTTCTTTTGAGGCATTTAAGGAGGAGGAAGCAGGAACATCAGTCTTAATTAAAGACCTGTTTATCTAGTTCCCAAGGTAGCACTAAAGGCAGTTCTGTTTCCCTCTGAGGAATGGGTGGTTACCTGGAGGTCAGACCTACAAGGTAGGGCCTCTAGAGACTTGGCAAGAAAAGGAGATGGAAGGTGCTGAGCCAGTGGGGGGAGCAGAGAAGGTATTCTCTCCCATGCAGGCAAAGCTCATGGGTGTTGATTCTGGAGAAGGACGAAGGTCCAAGTTCCAAGGCTATCAGAAGGCGCAACAGAAGTGTCAGGGAGGGACAGGGCTCCTTTGGTTTCCCTTCTGCCACATTTAAGGGAGAGATGGATCCTGGCCCTCTCTTCTCATGGACCAGTTAGATATAGTTCTTCCTGTTACCAAAAGTGGCCAGAGATTCAGGGCTGGCCCACCTACACACACAAACCAACCACCAATCTTCTAAAAATACAGAGTTAAAAGACAATCTCACTTTTCATTTCACACATAAGCATTGGCATCTAAACCCAAACTCCTGTGTTATAGTCAAGGGTTATCTGCCAGCTTAATCCTTAAGGCTTTCACTTTTTCAGGCTGTGGGCTGCTCCCTAAAGCAAGTTTTCATTACAAAGGGGTAATTACTTGTTGGGGCCACGGGATTGGTCTCTGGCCTTGTGAAAGGACTTGGCTCAGTGACCCCAATTAAGACAGTGTGCGATAGTCCCCTGAAATGAAATAGAAATGTCTCCCTTAATGGAGCAGAGGTTTACATACAAAGACGGACTGAAATAAGAGCCAGGGACTGAAACATCTGTTTCTGGTAGTGCAAGGATTCAGGAAGATTCTTTTGAGACAATTTCTGCTTTGAATTTGGAAACCCAGCTCCTGGGGCAAAGAAATTCCACTAGTGTGTCATAATTATGGGAGTGAGAAATCCAGTGTCCTTAGGGAGAGGACCGAGACCCTGCTGTTTTAGATAAATGAGAGCTTAAAGGCCCCATGAGACACATACTATTAGAGATGTCACACTTCTGAGGCTGGGCAGCTTCAGTGTTTGTGCTTTACTGCAGCTGCACTGGAGTTTAAAGACAGTACTTTTGTAGTGGGAGTCTCTGCAATTGCTTCCACCCAGTTACTTAAAAATACAGTGTGAACCATAAAAAAGCCAATTTCCCATTTTCACTCCTTGCATCAAGACGACTGTTATTCTTACCAAGGTAAGAAAATGAAAGTGATTAAGAACTATGAACCAAAGCCTGCTCCACCCAGCAGTGTGATAATGAGGGTGCACTGAGCTGCAGAGAGCACAGAGACCCTGGCTGACCTTTTTTGGTGCTGGCACAGGTCCCCTCCCTGGTTGGGTGCAGCTGCATACCAACAAATCTCCTTGCTGGCACATTCTATAGGGACCAAGGGAAGGTCAAGGGCATGCCTGCCCTGTGGGACCAAGCAGAGATCCTCAAAGCCTTCAAATAATAACTTTAAAAAATAAATATTTTATCACAGAAGCCATACTTTTTCATCATCTGAACATAGCACAATAATTGTTTCTTCCCAGGCGTATACATGTGCCTTTTGAAAAAAAGAAATGGGACCCATCTAGTCTATAAATTGCATCTTTCATCTAATAATACTGTATGGGCATGTTTTTGTGTTAACAAATATTTATCCACACCATTTTAAATGAATAATAGGATGGTAATATAGATCTACTATACTCTATTTGACATTTTTTATCAGGTAATTTTATCATTCCAATTTCTCACTTGTATAAACAACACTGCAGTGGATAGCCTTGTAAAATATATTTCCATTGCCTATGCCATATTAAAAAACTTTCAATATTGCTATATTGACCTCCAAAATATATACTTCCACTGTTTTGTACACTTTCATTGGTAATGGGTACCATGTTGCCAATTTGACTGTTGAAAATTGTTGACAGAGGAAATTTATATTGCATTAACCAATGAGCCCGCTGAAGCACCCCTCCCATAAGGGCAGCTTGTCTTTTTCGACCCTGCCGACTTCCCCAATTGTCTTGCAAATGAGTTTCAGCCCCAGCCAGGCAAGTTCGCTATAGATTCACTGTGACCAAAGAAATTTACAGCAAAGGGGTCTTGGGGTAAAAAGGTTATACCCAACTTTATTTCCAGGTGGCAGGTCAGTCACTAAAATCCTGTCACTCAGAGCGAGTTTGTGTTATCACTGCTGCTTCGGATGCAGCAAGCCGGTCTCTGCCTCTGGGCCCCTCTGTCTGCACAGCCGTCCTCTGGGCCTCTGTCCTCGGCGCTGCCACCACTCCAGCCTCCGCTCTGCTCTCCTACAGCCTTGCAGCCCCGCCACCCAGTCTCACGCAGAGCACTGGGCGGAACTCCTTATATTAACACAATAATGGCTTATTTCCTAAAGGTGTGGAAGTGTTAGCATGGCAACAGGCCAGTTACACCATCAGGTGGTTTAAGTTCAATGAGGAAACTGGCTATAGAAGCCCCACTTTACCCACACAGAGACACAGGTGACCTCAGAATGGGTGCTCTGGAGGGAATGATGTGGCAAAAAATGGGGCCTCACAATCACTACTGGTCACGTAGCTATCTGGTAATGGTGAAGAAAAAAATGGCAGAGAAAGAAAGCTGATTTTTCTGTAGGAAAAACTTGTTCTAATTTAATATAAAATAATATGCTAAAACAAAATACCAGAATGAAAACATGCTCATCATAAAAATTTAGAAAATACAAAAAAAAAACTAAGAAAAGAAAATGATCATTACTGTGTGATTCTTTTTGGCCATTTTTATGTATACATAATATTATGTAATTTGATATAACTGAGATTGTAAAGTATGCTAAATTTTATATCCTGATTTTCATATATTACATATGAGCTCTTTTACATGTCATGAAGTATATTCTTCAAAATATTCTTCAAAATTGTTGCAAACATCCTATTGGATGACTGAACCATAATTCTTTTAACCATTATTTGACATTTAGTTTCTTTCCAATTTTTCCTTTTCCTTTTTTCTTTTTTTTACAGCTATGAGGAATGCAGCCCTAAACCTTCTGTAGTTCAGTATTTGTGCACATCTCTGATTGTGTCTTAGGGCTGAAATCCTAGACATGGGCTCATTAAGGTTCTACATTCTCCTACCATTAGGGAGAAGACAAAGCTTCCTCTTGCAGGGCCTCTTGGGAAGGAACAGGAGGAGGGGGACAGCTGACATAGATTCAGGCAAAATCCTTTCACCACATGGTGCTAGAAGGTGAGGCTCTCAGGATGACAGGTGGAAAGCTCTGCGTCCACATGAAGGCTGCCCTGCCTAGGTTCCTTCTTTGGGGGACCTTATTGTCTAGGCTCCTGGCCTGCTATAGCAGAACTGCATCTCAAATTACCTTAAGCAACAGGGGAATCCTTTGGAAGAATACTGGAAGAACAAAGAGGGCATTTAACCAAACCATGGTAAGGGGGGGGATTGTAGCTGGGCCTTAGGGAAAGCCGGGACCTGGAGTCAAGAATGCCAGAACTTCTCCCATTGGGTACCTACTGCTGGACCTACTGACTGACCAACCACACCAGTAGGGCAGGTTCTATAAGAACATGACAAACCCTACATATACCTCAGGGCATTAGGAGGGGAGGCTCTCAGAAAAGGGAATACTATTCCATGGAAAAAGGGAAGGTCAATGGCTTTTGGAGTCTCTTTTTCCAAAAAGTTGAGGAGGCATGATGGACCTGGGGCTGCCTCCCACTTAGACCTGGATGTGCCGTGGAAAACTTACTTGTCCAGTTTTGCTCAGGACTTGGGGAGGAACATTCTCTTTTCTTTTAGGCTGTCTTTCCCTGTTTCTTCCTGCTCTCAGGTAAGCAAAGTCCAAGGTCAGAACCAAGATCAGGGCATGGGCTAATTCACTGGGGACAGACATGACGGCAGTTGGTGGCGGGGGAGGGAGAGGCAAAGCTTTGGCTCAAAGGTACAAAATCAGCATTCTAGACTCCCGGGAGCTCCAGCTCAGCTCAGCAGGCCTAGAGGGTACACACAAGGATATCAGGTCAACAACTAGCCAAAAGGAAATGCTATAATTTTGCCTGGAGTGTCCCCAGAGTATATCTCTCTCCTGCACCTGCCGTAGCCAATTGAGGATGAGGGTCCCAGGAGCTCTAGCCAAGTATCTGTTCAGGTCTCCATGACTAACAAAAAGGGAAGCATATTTTTAGGGTTTTTGAGACATGTTGCTGAATTGCTGTCATGAAAACTGTACCAATTCACACTCTGTTTGATAGAAAGTAAGAGAGTCCAACCAGGGGCTCTTGCCAACTCTGGACACAACACTTCAATCAGATGCAAAGATCATACCAATGTTCTCCACAAGGTAGAGTTTTCCTTAGACTCAATCAATAAAATATGATAATCACACTTACGCACTACCACTTGATGAAATATTGTATTAGCTCCTTTTTTGCAAAGTGTTACATCATTTTCCATATTTTTTTAAAAATAAGAAATTGCTAGGGAGCTGGGGCATTTTCAAATGGAATAGTATTCAGAAGGGTTTCCTTGGGAAACTGTTTTGCTGTGTCCTTTTCTCCCACTGAAATTTCTTGTGTTGAGCACAGGCATTAGTGTTCGGGGTGTAGCCTGCTTTTTCAGGGGTTAGGATCCATTTTTGCAAATGGATGCCTTATTCTAAGTGCTGCCTGCCGTGGCCTCTCTACACAAACATGGCATGACTGGCAGTGTGATTACATGACGTCACTGGCAGTGGGCCATAAGGGTATGTGGAGGACCCACACTGGACACCACAGGCTGCTTTCAGCTGGCACATCCAGCCTGTTTGAAGTTGCATGATTGAATCAAAAAGCGATAAACTGGAGGGACACTTGGAGACTATCTATTCTAACCCTCTACATCAGAAACTGCGCACCTTACAGATGAGGAAACTGAGACCAAGGGAGTGGAAGTGGCTTGTCTGTGATTACACATGCAGAATGAATCAGTCAAGAATAATGTTGGGGTCTCCCTATCCCCAAACCAGAGCTCTGGCCAAAATTAAATATTCATTTAAATAAGAATTTTAATTTGCAGTGCTTATGTCTGAATATTTTACTACACATGAGGAATTGTTGTAAGTCATGTCACAGAAGCCAGGAAAGACCTCTGTACAAATGCTTTGCAATTCCAGGATTCCGGCTCTGCGAGAGAACTGAAGCTTGAAGGAGATTTCACTACAGACCAGTGACAACCATACAAGGGTAAACACACTCTTACTATGATATTTGTCAATGACTGTCCTTTGATAGTAGCCATCGGCACGCAACCATCCCGTAGAAGGTAAGGACGCTACACGTAAGGTCACAAGGCTTCGCTCAGTGCTCCGCTCCATTGTTCACAGTGTGGCCTCTCTGAGCATGTTTTCTCACCTTTAAGGGTAATACTTGCCTCATAGGTCAAAAGATAATGGGTTTGAATACATACAGCCTGTGGTAGGCTAAATAATGGCCTCCAAAGATAGTCTGGTCCTAATCTGATTAAATTAAGGATACCAAAATGGGTAGATCATCCTGGATTATTATCTAGGAGAGCCTCCAATACAATCACAAATATCCTTATAAAATGAGAGGCAGAGGGAGATTAGACAACAGACAGAAGTCAGAGGGCCATGTGGACAGGGAGGCAGACCCGTGAGTGGTAAAGCGGCCAGGATGCTGGCAGCAGCCCCAGGCTGAAAGAAGCAAGAAGCAGCTCCTCCTCAGAGCCTCCAGAGGGAGGGCAGCCCTGCCCACACCTTGATTTCAACCCAGTGACTGAATTCGGGCTTTTGGCCTACGAATCTGTGAGAGAATAACTTTGTGTAGTGTTGCGCCGCCAAGGTCATGGTCATTTATTACAGCAGCCCTTGGTAATGAATACAGATCCCATTGAAATGTAAGTGATTGTTCAAGGTATAGGTCCTGTGTTCTTAGACTGCTCCGAAAGTCTGACAGTTAATGAAAGGAGAAAAACATAAATCTCCATGCTCCTGTTCTAGCCAGTTTGCTAGAATGAAGCAGAAGCAACATTTAGGGGAAGCCAGAGGCCCTGGTCACCTTTAGAACTGAGGTGGCATTACTGGGACTTGACATGGTCCATCCCAGAAGGAGACAGAGAACTATTTGCAGACGTGTTTCTTTAGAGACTCCACCAAAGGTGGAGAGTGAAGCTCCGAAGGGCCTTATAGGTGATGATGGGAACTGCCCTGCGTGGAAGAAGGCAGAACTGTGCTGGTTTCGTTGTGTGTGAGGGGCAGAGAGAGAGAAGGGAACTGAGTAAGCAAGTTGCTAGAAGACTAAGCACTCGTTCAGCCTTTCCTTCAACCCCTCCCATCATTATTCAAGTTACAAAAATCACAAAATGCTTGGTGTAATGGATTTTAGTGTGAACATTTTCAAACATACAGAGAAGCTGAAAAAATTAAACCCAATCACTCATATACCCACTACCTAGATTTTCCAATTAACATTTAACTATATTTATTCCATATTTATCCATCTGTGCAGCCTTCTATCTGTTAGGCAGGAAAATAGATATGAGCGGGGTGGAAAGAGAATAAGGCCAGTAAAACCCACTAAAAGAGACGCAGAGAGTTAACCAGTTAAAAATAGAAAGCTCAGAAGGCCAGGAGCAACTTGGCCTAGAAGTTTGAATACTCCCCAGATAAAGAAAAGTATCTCAGCATAGCCTGTGCTTTCACTGTGTCAGTTAGCACACACCACTGTGATATTTACCTCAGCACCTGCTAAAAGGCCCAGCTTATTCAGGAAGAATTCTATCTTAGAGCTAAGACTGCATTTTAATCAAACGGACGGTGGCTCAGCCCACCTTGGAGACAGGGCAGACAGTCTTGTATATGCTCCCAGATAGAAACTGATATCCTGGAAAGGAATCAAAGCAGAAAATTTCTTGTGTTAAGTTAAAAGAAGAAACTTAATGTCTTATCAAAGATGAACATTCTGGGACCATTTGGCAGTTCTGCACCTGGCCCTTTGTTACTTTCCTGAAAATACTCAACTGTCTATAAAACACCAGATCCTAAACCCTTAGGTGTGCACCTCTCTCCGAGGTCGCCCACTTTCTAAGTGCCTAGCCTTAAAACTTTCCCAATCTTTCAGGTCCTCTTGTATGAGATAGCTCACACTCCCTTTTCTCCGAGTGTGCACTTTCTCTCTTTAAATAAAACTTAAACCTTTCAGGGCACCTCTCCTCCCTGAGGTTGCCTGCACTTTTTCTAAGTATGTAACTTTAAATTAAACTTTTACTCTACTTCACTACTGTGTCTCTGCTCTTCAAATATTTGTTGCCGCGGGGACTAGAACCGAGGAAAATACACAACACCCATCCCCTAACATATCTATTCATCAACACATCCTATTTTTGATGCATTTCAAAGGTGCAGACATCAGTACACTTCCAAACACTTTTAGCAGGCATATCATTAGTTGGAGGGGTTTGAGGGCATTTTTTTGGTGAGAACCACAGAAAGTCCTTGGCTTTGCTTCTGAGCTGATGTGGGGAAGAACCACAGCAGCAAATATAAAAAAATAAAAGTATGAGGTAGAAGCATGAAGAAGTAGTGTCTGAAGATTGCCCTGAAATTTGGGGAGGGCTGGTCTCCCACAGGCCAGGGATGAGATCTGGAGATAAGTCTAACTGTGTCCCTTTGGGCCAGCGGGGATTCCACCTGATGTCCACACTGCAATCATACAGGCATCCAGGCGATGTCTGTGTGTGAGCAGAGGAGGCTAGAGCAGCGCTTCCTAGCCCAACAGTCTTTTCCATGCTGGACCCACAGTAAGCTCATCAGTGCAAAATTTTTAAGGGAAAAGGTAACTTATTTTTTAAAATACCACCAGAAGAAGAAAGAGGGAAAGGGTAGAAGAAATATTTGAATAAATAATGACAGAGAATCTCCCCAGATGAATTTCAGTCACCAAACCACAGATACAGGAAGCTCAGAGAACACTGAGCAGGATAAATGCCAAAAGAAATAACTACACCTAGGCATGTCGTATTCAAATTGCAGAAAAGAAAAAAGAAAAAATCTTGACAGAAGCCAAAGAAAAAAAAAACACACCTTACTCATAGAGGAGCAAAGATAAGAATTATATCCAACTTCTCATCAGGGACCATGTAATCAGGAGAGTAGATTGAAATATTTAAAGTGTTGAGAGAAAAAAACAAAACAAAACTTAGAATTCCGTATTCTGTGAAGTCATCCTTCAAAGGTGAAGGAGAAATAAAGATTTTCTCAGGCAAACAAAAATGGAATTTGTTGTCAGGAGACATTCCTTGCAAGAAATGTTAAAAGAAGTTGTTCAGAGAGAAGGCGAATATGATATAGGTTAAGAAATCTAGATCTATGGTAAGAAAGGAAGAGTGTTAGAAATGGAATGAATGAAGGCAAAACTTCATATTCGTGAAGTAAGACACCGCATACACACACACAGGATCCCCAGGTCATTTGCCTTTAGGCTGAGTATCTTGTCCGGAGGGGAGGGAGGATGATTCCTGGTCATGGGGAGAAGGACTTCCCTCTCACAGGAAAAGGGAAGGAGGGGGTCTCCAGGGTGAGGGCTGGGGAACAGAGACTGGGCCCAGGCCTGGATGAGAGGTGCTTGCTTCCTTCAGGGCTGGGCACCTGGAACTCCCCTGGGTGGGGAGAGGAGAAAAGGGAGGCCCAAACCTGCCCATAAAACAGCATTCTGTCCAGCCAGAAGCTGGAAGTTTAGTCCTCAGGGCAGCAGTGTCACTCTAGACAAGAGGAGAGAAAAAAGTTAGAGAGGCCACATGAGGGAAGTCTCAGACCATAAGAAGCAGCAGTGCTGAGGCAATGAGCCAGTGGCCACCAGAGGACCCTTGGGGACTGAGGGTGGTGAAGGTCACAGACACCCCAGAGATGGCTCTGCATCCGAGCAATGGACAGCTGCTCTGTCTGCAAACCAGCTATCTACCTGAGGCTTGTCACCGCTGTGTCCTTGCCTGGTCCTCTACCTTGAAGTGGCCTGGGGGAAAATACATGATTCTCGGCTTTCCTCCCTATTTTTGTGCCTCGTCAAAGACAGGGAAATCAGAGGTTTGAACTTCAAAGTCCCATGCTCAGGAGCACTGAAATGAAGCCAGAGGGCACAGGCTGCCACTTGTGGGGCAGCTGGGAAAAGTTCAGACCTGCCCTATGTGCCCGTACCGCCCTGGTGGCCCGCCTGCCTCAGCAGAGGCCTCTGATGTACAGTCCTGTTTGGGGTGGGGTGCCTCCCAGCCCAGGTACAGGGTGCAGGCCCAAAGTGCCTCCAAGGTGAGGGCCCCTGGAAACAATCAGAGGCCTCATGTTGAGCTCACTGTTCACTGGCCGCCCAGACATCAGCAAATGGGATGGCTCTAGTGGATACAGGAGCCCAATACGCTGACACATGGTGACCCGCAGTTTTCTGGCCCTCTCAGCACCACTGATAGTTACTGAGGGCAAATTATTATGGTGAAGAAGGTTCTTTGACACTGCAGATTGAGCATTCTCCTCCAGAGAACGAGGATTTTCTCTCTCCAAATCAGGCATTGATACCGTCAAGTTCACACTCTGCAAACCCCTATCAGTGAAATCTGCCTGGGTTAGAGTAATCAATCAAATCAAATCAAATATCAAACCAGTGCTGAAGGGAAACACTAACTAGGAGCCAGGAGGCCTGTCACCCCCACAAAGAGCTGTTACTGCCAAACAATATAAATTGCCTGGGAGACATAAGGAGATAAGAAAAACTGTCCAAGAACTGCACCGACTGGGTATCGTACATCCTGACCATAGTGCTTTCAACATCTGGGTGGTGGTGGACTGCAGAGAGCTGAGTAAGGCACCGCCCCCATCCGTGTGGCTGGGTCCACACTGCCGCCATGTTAAGACACCTTGGCAGTGGGCCTCAACAGTGGAATGCTGTGCTGGATGTAGCCAATGCTTTGTCCAGTGTACCTGGCCACTGAGTCACAAGATCAATTTGCCTTCACGGGGGAGGGACAATGACGGCTCCTTCAAGTGTTTCCCAAGGGCATCTGCACAGCCCCTCCATGTGCCATGGGAGGGTAGCTTCCCCCATCAGGAAAATGGGTCCATTACATTGGTGATATAATGTTAACATGTGAGACTTGCCTTTGCCGCAGATGCCCTGCAGGCTTTGCTGGAATATCTCTGAAAGAGAAAATGGGTAGTAAAGAAAATTCAAGGCCTGGGCACTGCCACAAGGTTTTGGGAGTCATTTGGTTGAGTAAGATATATGCTGTTCCAAAAGCTATGATTGTTGAGATGCAAGCTTATCTAACTCCTAAGAATGTGAAAGGCATGCAAGCCTTTGTAGGGATTTTGGGGTTTGGAGGACTTGGCACAGTGCCCCTGTCCCTTACACCCATCTGGTAAAGAAGGGACACATGTGGGGCTGGGGATCAGAGCAGCAAGCTGCCTGAAAAGGCAGAAATACTGGTGAGGCAGGTATGGGCTGGGCATTGTGGCAGAGGCAACAGAAGTGGGGAGTGGCCCTGGGATGCTGGTCCTAGTTCTGGGTGGAAACAGGAACAAACTGCAGCCAGCAATGGGTGGAACTCAGAGTAGTGTGGCTGGTGATCGCTCATGAACCCTGGCCATTAACCCTTTGCACTGACAGTTGGGCTCTTCTATAGAGATGAACCCCACGGCTTGGACAATGGGAAGCCAAGGGGCAGATGATCATGAATGGACCCTTGTGGGGTCAGGATGTGCAGGGAGATGTTCAGGTCCACCAGCAAGAGGCTGAGGCAGTCCTCACTCTTTTCCATTAGATTGAGTACAAGCTCTAGCAACTGACCCTTCAGTAGATGCAGCAGATTGGGTGCATAGGAAAAATGGCCACCACTGTGTCCAGGCAAGATGGCATATTGCCAAGAATTCTGGATTGCCCTTGAAATGTAGTGACTTGTTTAATTCAGTAGGAGCATGTTCTGTATTCTAAATCAACACCCTAGACAATTTCCAAGTTTGGGGTCATCCATCAGAGTTCCCAACCAGTGAGGGATTGGCAATTTGATTATACTGTCCCCCTACCTCCAAGTGAGGGTTCTAAATACACCTTGGTTTCTGTGGACACTGCATCTAGCCTCACCCAGGCATTCTCTCACCATGCAAACCAAGCTGGTATCATTAGGGAATTAGAGAAGCAGAGTGCCCACATATAGATGGCCTCAGCAACTAAACAGTGATTGGGGTCACATTCCAAAGGTCATGATGTGCAAGCCTGGGAAAAAGAACATGACATTGAATAGAGGTTCCATTCCCCCTACAACCTGCAAAAAACAGGGTTGGTAGAAAGGAAAAATGAAATAGTGAAGCAGCAGATTAAATTATTTATAGGTAAAACACCTTGGCTGGGTACACTCAAGTTTTTTCCCTGGCTTAATATATTTAGACGATCAACCAGTAGGGCCTGTTGCACACTGGGGACCCCTGCCAGGGCACCCAGTACCATAAAGATATAGAAGTCTCAGGAAATAGCCACTGACCCCAGGTCAATATGCTTTGCTGCTGAGAACACCAAGCCCTATCATATCTGGGAAAGGTGTTAACTATTGGAATTTGCAATGAGACATCCCACCAGGATGGATAAATTACTTTGCACCCCTGAGGGGGACCGACTCAATCTCCCCTGGGATCCTGTTGTCCTGGAAATGTATGCCTGGAATGGCATACACACCATTGAAAGAGAGGAGAAGGTAGGGGTCATGTATGGCGCACCCCAGCCCAAGTCCAGCTCCTTGCGCCTAGCAGTGCCGCCTCTCCTGGTCATCATGTATGGTATGTGTGACCAGGGCAAGTTTCTAAAACTGCCGATCTCCTGCTCCTCAGGGCCACGTGGGTACATTTTGTTTTCCACTGGTGCAGTCATTTAACTGCTTTGCTCCTTCCACTGGTCTGGAGGACATTATAACACAAACAGAAGCCCTTACTAAATTCCCAGCAAGCTTTGCATGATATACCCAATAAAGCCTGTCCTTACTGAGCACTGAAATGTCTCTAATGAGAAAAGCATTCCTCCAAAATGGAATGACCTTGGACAGTATTACCGCCTCAAAAGGAGGCACCTGTACCATTTTCTAAACAGAACGTTGTGTGTTCATACCTGATGAGTCTGCTAATGTCTCACCTATATTGAATCACATGAAGACACTGAGTGATCCAGCCCCGAGTGATCCACTCCCATAGCCTAGGGGACCTAATAAATCAGTGGTTTGGCATCTGCCTCCAGTGTACCGGAACGGTTGCTAAAGGAACCCCCTCCATGCTAGTGAACCCAGTTATTGACTGGTCAGGGCACATTGCTCAAGAGGGGGTCATGGGGGCTCAGCCTTGGAAATGTTCAGCCCTTTCTAACAATACACTTCACCTCATCTGAGGCCATTTGTGTGTCTCTCTTTGCAACCTGGAAGAACCTATAAACAAATTAAAATCTTAAATTAAAAAAAATATCATCCCCATTTGACAGTTGAGCAAACTGGGGCTGAGAAAGTTTAGGTAATTTGTCTAAGGTCACATGGCTAATAAACTGCAAAGACAGAACTTGAACCCCTAGATTCTATTTTTCCACTGTACTCATTAATATCTCCCATGGAAAGGCCCAACCCGAGTCTCTTGGAGTGAGGTGGATTCTATTGTTAGCATCACACATTTCAGTCAATGCCTTCTGAAGAGCACAAAGTGGCCACAGCATCGGACTTGGCAGAGCATCCAGCAGTAGTGACCTTAACAAGCTGCCAAAAAGGTGGTCAGTCCCTCTCTGGCTTTGGGACCCAGAACTGGACTCAGTTCTACGTGTCTGCATGCATTTATCTAATAAGCATTTATTAAATACCTTCTATGTTTCCCAGCCTTTCAGTGTTAATGGTTCATGTAAATTTCATTTGAGGTATTATCCTTCCTACTCTGAACCACTACCACAGTGCCTCCTCCCCTGGCAACCAATATGATTTATACTATAGAGAAATCCATACAGGAAAGGGGTGTATGCCTCATGTTGTTCATGTGTAGTCTGATGCATACTTCTTACATTAACACAGAGTAATAGAGGTTCAGAAAGGGCAAAAGCAATTCAAATATTTTTGATCACTGAACCTTGGCATACTGTAGGTGCTCAATAAATATTTGTTGACTTGGTGAAAGAATTTGGGCAATGACTCTGTTAAGAAATGTGTGTCATCAGGATCAGTTGTAAAGCCACCTTTTCATTCATTTATTATTTTATTTTTTTCATTCAAGAAATAACTCTTAAGCCTTAGCTTTGTGCAACTGATAACAGAAAGGTGAATGAGCCACAGGCCTTAGCCTTGAGAAGGTCAAGGAACAATCGACATTCTTCCTGGACATATGTTATAAACAAATAACTGATCCTGCGGAAGAGTAACCAGTCTAAAATTGTCTAATGCGGACTTCCGGGAAGATGGCGGTGTGAGCAGGGAGGCAGAAATCTCCTCCCAACACTATATTTATCTACGAAAACACAGAAAATACATCTATTCCTAAAAGAGAGACGAGAATACACAGGAAAGCGCACAGCGTGCAGCTACACCCGAGAGGACTCGGCACCCCAAGAGGCGGGTAAGATACGGAGCCGCGACCCGGCGGGACCCGAGCCCTCCCCCACCCCAGCGCACCGGCGGGAGGAGAGGATTCAGAGCCGGGAGGGAGTGGAAGTGCACCCCGCGAAGTAGCCAGCCCCGGTGATCTGCGCGGGGAGCGCTGACCCACATTGCGCAGTGCAGCGGAGATTGGAGAGACAGAGGGGCAGGATCTGAGCGGGGAACGCGCCAGGGGGCTTGCAGCCGGCTCCGGGAAGGAAAAAAAAAAGTGCGCGCTTTCCTCAGCGGTCTTAAAGAGACAGGAGCCCAGCGGAGGAGCCGGATCACCCCAGCACACTCAGCCCAACAGGCTGGGAGTCCTGGGGAGTTTCAGACGCCTTAGCTGGCGACTGAGGAAGCGTAGCCATACTTAACACTTCTCACTGAGATCAACAGCCTCCTATTCGTTCCCACCCCTGCCAGAGCGATAAAGGGCCCTGCGGAGCGGCACAGTTACAGCTGTGGAATACTGGGGCAATAGCGCCACCTAGAGCATTCCCACAGAATCTACGTCTGGTGGGCATTTTTTTTGTTTTGTTTTGTTTTTGTTTTTGCTTTTCTTTCTTTTTTTCTTTTTTTCTTTCTTTCTTTTTTCTTTTTTTTTCTCTTTTTTTTTCTTCCCTTTTTAAAGTCTTAAAGAGCCCAGCTGACATACGTGGCAACTAACAGTGACCAATTATATAGCCATGAAAAGACAGAGGAATATGGTTCAGACCAAAATCAACCAGACAACCCCGGAGAGGGAGTCTGAAGGGATGGAAATGCACAGCCTCCCTGAAAAAGAATTCAGAATAAAAGTCATAACCATGCTGATGGACCTACAGAGAAATGTGCAAGAGCTGAGGGAGGAAGTGAGGGAACTGAGGAAAGACAATACAGAAATCAGACAAGCGATCGACGGGCTTAACAGCAGAATGGATGAGATGCGAGAGACTGTTAATGGAATAGAAAACAGAGAACAGGAGTACAGAGCAGCTGAGGCAGAGAGAGATAAAAGGATTTCTAGGAATGAAAGAATATTAAGAGAACTGTGTGACCAATCCAAACGGAACAATATTCGCATTATAGGAGTACCAGAGGAAGAAGAGAGAGAAAAAGGGATAGAAAGTGTCTTTGAAGAAATAATTGCTGAAAACTTTCCCTCGCTGGGGAAGGAAGTAGTCTCGCAGTCCACCGAAGCTCATAGATCTCCTAACACAAGGGACCCAAGGAAGACAACACCAAGACACATAATAAATAAGATGGCAAAGATCAAAGATAAAGACAGGGTATTAAAGGCAGCTAGAGAGAGAAAAAAGATCACCTACAAAGGAAAACCCATGAGACTATCATCAGACTTCTCAACAGAAACCTTACAGGCCAGAAGAAAATGGCATGATATATTTAACGTTATGAAACAGAAGGGCCTCGAAACAAGAATACTGTATCCAGCACGATTATCATTTAAATATGATGGAGGGATTAAACAATTTCCAGATAAACGAAAGTTGAGAGAGTTTGCCTCCCATAAACCACCACTACAGGATATCTTAAATGGACTGCTCTAGATGGAAGCACACCTAAGGCTAAAAGATGTCACCAGAGAAAATAAAATCATAGCAAAGAAAGCAGACCATCCAAATACTAACTAAAGGCAAAGAATAAAACACCTATTATAGAAAGAATGGAGGAGGAGGAATAAGAAGGGAGAGAAAGAAAGAAACATCAGACTGTGTTTACAATAACTTAACAAGAAAGTTAAGTTAGATTGTTAGATAGTAAGAAGCAACCCTTGAACCCTTGGTAACCACGAATCTAAAGCCAGCAATGGCAATAAGTACATACCTATCAATAATCACCCTAAAT
>JAVSCE010009138.1:0-13730 GCA_032199065.1 Smutsia gigantea
GTAAGTGAATGAAACTTGACTACTGTCTAGCCCCATACACAAGGTAAACTCAAGGTGGATCAAAGACTTGAATGTAAGTCATGAAACCATAAAACTCTTAGAAAAAAACATAGGCAAAAATCTCTTGGACATAAACATGAGCGACTTCTTCAGGAACATATCTCCCCGGGCAAGGGAAACAAAAGCAAAAATGAACAAGTGGGACTATATCAGCTGAAAAGCTTCTGTACAGCAAAGGACACCATCAGTAGAACAAAAAGACATCCTATAGTATGGGAGAATATATTCATAAAAAACGTATCTGATAAAGGGTTGACATCCAAAATATATAAAGAACTCATGCACCTTAACAAACAGAAAGCAAATAATCCAATTAAGAATTGGGCAGAGGACATGAATAGACACTTCTCCTAAGAACAAATTCAGATGGCCAACAGGCACATGAAAAGATGCTCCACATCGCTAATCATCAGAGAAATGCAGATTAAAACCACAATGAGATATCACCTCACACCAGTGAGGATGTGCTATCAAAACACAAACAACAACAAATGTTGGCGAGGATGTGGAGAAAAGGGAACCCTCCTACACTGCTGGTGGGACTGCAAGTGGTTCAACCATTGTGGAAGCGGTAGCAGGTTCCTCAAAAAGACTCAAATAGAAATACCATTTGACCAGGAATTCCACTCTAGGAATTTACCTAAGAATGCAGCAGCCCAATTTGAAAAGGACAGATGCACCCCTATGTTTATTGCAGCACTATTTACAGTAGCCAAGAAATGGAAGCAACCTAAGTGTCCATCAGTAGATGAATGGATAAAGAAGATGTGGTACATATACACAATGGAATATTATGCAGCTATAAGAAGAAAACAAATCCTACCATTTGCAACAACATGGATGGAGCTAGAGGGTATTATGCTCAGTGAAATAAGCCAAGCCGAAAAAGACAAGTATCAAATGATTTCACTCATATGTGGAGTATAAGAACAAAGAAAAAAACTGAAGGAACAAAACAGCAGCAGACTCACAGAACCCAAGAACGGACTAATAGTTACCAAAGGGAAAGGGACTGGGGAAAATGGGCGGGAAAGGAGGGATAAGAGGGAAAAAGGGGCATTACGATTAGCAAATGTAATGTTGAGGGGGCACGGGGAGGGCAGTACAGCTCAGAGAAGACAAGTAGTGATTCTATAGCATCTCACTACGCTGATGGACAGTGACTGTAATGGGGTTGGTGGGGGGGACCTGATGAAGGGGTAGTTTAATAATCGTAATATTGCACATGTAATTGTAAATTAATGATAATAAAATAAATTATATTAAAAACAAAAAATAAATAAATAAAAAATAAAATAACCCCGAGCTACACCTCCCACCCAGATGCCCTCCTCCTGCCCCCTTGTGGCAGTGCTGAGGAGGAGCCTGAAGGGAAGTGTCACACGAGCTGAGACTCATCTCAGTTCCAAGCAGAGTCCGTCTGTGAGATAGGCAATTTCACAGGGGTCCTCAGCCCTTCTGAAAATTCCTCAAAACACATGGCATCTGAAGTCTGAAAACGACCATGGGTAAGATTCCCTGTTGGCTTGTTAACAAATTCTCAAGTGATTATGTCGAAACATTGCTACTGGCATTCTGTGTTCAAATAATGAACATAGATGTGGAGTTCCCTTGATTGGTGAATTTGATGTTTTAACCAAACCAGCACTTTTCAACAAGTTGTATGCCTTCCCCTTGACAATGTTGCTAATGGTTGTAGCAAACAGTCGACACTAGCTTCCAACAGCCTCATGCCCTCCTGCGCTCCCTCATGAAATGCTCTTATTGTCCTTTGTAAAGCCAGGTGACCAGAAGTTAACCAAGCCCCACCTACCTGCTCACTTTGCCACCCATGCAGAGCTTATAGGCCTCTGCTGTGGGAGTCCTGGGTAAAGTGTCTTTTAGGACCAAGGCGAAAAGTCCTATCATGCCCTCACAAGGGAACAGTCAAGAATCTTAAGCTGTCTAAGGACTCCTGAAGGCAGAAATTGTGGTGGCCCCACGCTAGACCCTAAATTCTACCTTTATTTTAGAACTGGGTGCACTCTTATCTGTGCTAGAAGGGGTCCATGTATATTTGGTGGTGGTATAGGGAGTGTGGTAGAATAAAGGCTTTGTTGTTTGCTATGAGACTGCAAGCAGGTCACCTCACTTTTCTGAATCTTGGTTTCCTCAACTGCAAAAAGAGAGATGGGTGCTTAGCTCAGATGCCTGAAGGTAAATGCAGGCATGAAATACGAAGCATTTAGCACAGGGCTATACAGTAACCGTCACATATTTATTAAGAAAAATGAAAGACCAGATAGGTAAGTAAACAAGGAGGAAACTACATGTTGATCAATTTTGTATCAGACTTTAAATTCTATTGCTCAATACAAATTATTTCCACTAAGTTGTCGTTTGTTGAAGTTCAGGGAGCACTAGCTTTTGGTAAGAGAACTCAAAATTTCTTTAAAATAAAATATGCATCAGATGTCTTAAATTTAGTTGCCTCACATTATGGTTTTAAGTGGTCAAAACCAAAAATCTGTTATAGCAGTAACTGGCATGTAAACTAGTAGGGCATGATTCTCTCATCTGTCAGTGAGGAAGTTGTAGAAGTGTTCTAGTCCCTTCCGTCTAGGACGTTCTGTGATTCCCAAGTAGGACTCTGATAGCCCTAATCTGTATATCTCCTTGCTTTTCCAGAACCTTGACATAATGCAGAACATGCTTCCTATAGATCTCTTAAGGTGAGACTTGAATTTATCGTGTATGATATAAAGAATACTATACACAGTAAGCCTTTTCAGCTCTCTGGGACCATAGACTGTAAGGCCTGTTCTGTGTATCTCAGCATTGCCTGGGGAAGATGAATACTCAAAGTATGAAATTAAATGAGACCCTCTTCATCTGTATTTAATATAGCATGATTTTATTTGGGCTTTTTAGATTAGTCCCTAACGTTTGGAGAATACAGCTGAGAAAGCACTTGGTATTTTTTTTAAGTGTGTTTTAAACTTACCCCAATACTGAAAAGAATTGATGGGAGGTGATTTAAATGTGGCCCATTAAGAAGTGAGGTCAAAGGACTGCATAACCTCCCAAGTGTCCACACTAGCCAAGATCCAAGTGAGCATGGACTGGGTCCTGGGTGGAGGCCCGTGGTGAGATTCGTAATGAGATTTCTCAAGGAGCAGAACCAGGTAAAGAGTAGAGGAAAGCACAACATTTGTATGAAAGGAGAAAGATTGAAACACGGATGCAATGAAAGCACCAGGTAAGGGGTGCGATTCTAGAGATGGCAGCTTTTTGTGTGATCTGGGTTAAATAGTGGCACTTTCACCAGCCCTCCAGATCACTGAAGGGATTCACTGTTGGTTCAGGTGTTCCGGAAGGGCATCACGTGGGAAGAGCTGCTGTGGTCTGAATGTGTGTGTCCCCCACAAAATTCACATGTTGAAATGATGATGTGACCTATTATGGGAAGATATCTGGTCTTTAATTTTTGTTAATAAATACATGACTTTGTTACTCTATAGCCCTGTGCTAAACGCTTCGCATTTCATCATTTGTGACAACATGATGGTATTTGGAGGTAGGGCCTTTGGGAGGATATTATGTCATGAGGGCAGAGCCTTATATTCATTCCTTACAAGAGACCCCAGAGAGCTAGCTCTTCTCTTCTGCCACGTGAGGTTACAGGGAGAAGATGACCATCTGTGAGGAAGCAGGGTTCACCAGCGAGGAATCTGCCATCACCTTGATCTTGGACTTCTCAGCCTCCAGAACTGTGAGCAATAAATGCTTGTTTACAGAGGGGTATTATGATTGGCACACATGGTGTGGGGGGGATCATGGGGAAGACAGTGTAGCACAGAGAAGGCAAATAGTGACTCTATAGCATCTTACTATACTGATGGACAGTGACTGCAGTGGGGTATGGGGAGGACTCAATAATATGGGTGAATGTAGTAACCACATTGTTTTTTCATGTGAAACCTTCATAAGAGTGTATATCAATAATACCTTAATAAAAATGAATGAATCAGTGAACGAACGAATGAACACGAACACAACGAATGAACGAATGAATGTATGAATGCTTGTTTACAAGCCACCTGGTTCCCAGTGTTCTGTTACAGCCCGACTGAACTAGGACAGAGCCTGTACTGAGTGCCTCCTGCACGTGAGGTTCTTTCCTCCCATGTGTAGGTATCAGTGGCTGTCTTCATTTCACAGGTGGGGAAGCTGGAACCCAGAGACGTTGTGGGACCTGCCCCAGGTAAGCGAGACATCAAACAGGGCCCTCCTATGCCAGGGCCGATGCTGGCTATTAGAGTTCATTATTCAGGGAGATGCCCCAAAAAGCAGCCCCCTCCCACGAGCTCCTTTAAGCACAGAGCTACATTTACTGGCTCATGCTGGCTACTTCCTTTCTGACCAGAGTGATCATTTGCCTACAAGTTATGTGGATGTGATCTTAAATTATTTGGAAAGTACATGTTATCTGGTGAGGTTTTCAATTAATGGATTAGAGATGTTGAGAGAATCCTTCAAAGAAATTGCCAAATATTAAAATTCTAATTTAAAGTTTTAAAATATTTAAAGAACGTTTGTTTATTGTTCACTTCCTTCTTTCCATGATGCCATTGAGTAAAAGAAACTGCCAAGTCATAAAAATTTACAAATAATAATCCGTACATTTTTTTAGAAAAATAATAACATATGTCCATAATTCTTTTTTTCTTATTTTGCTATTATTAATATACACTTACATGAGCTATTTTGCTATTATTAATGTACAATTACAATTATGGTTATTAGACTCCCCCATTATCAAGTCCCCACCACATACCCCATTACAGTCACTGTCCATCAGTGTAGTAAGATGCTATAGAATCACTACTGGTCTTCCATGTGTTACACTGCCTTCCCCATATCCCCCCTCCGCTACATTATATGTGCTAATTGTAATGCCCCATTTTCCCCCTTATCCCTCCCTTCCCACCCATTCTCCCCAATCCCTTTCTCTTTGGTAACTGTTAGTCCATTCTTGGGTTCTGTGAGTCTGCTGCTGTTTTGTTCCTTCAGTTTTTTCTTTGTTCTTATACTCCACAAATGAGTGAGATCATTTGGTACTTGTCTTTCTCCGCCTGGCTTATTTCACTGAGCATAATACCCTCTAGCTCCATCCATGTTGTTGCAAATGGTAGGATTTGTTTTCTTCTTATGGCTGAATAATATTCCATTGTGTATATCTACCACATCTTCTTGGTCCATTTATCTACTGATGGACACTTAGGTTGCTTCCATTTCTGGGCTATTGTAATTAGTGCTGTGATAAACATAGGGGTGCATATTTCTTTTTCAAACTGGGCTCCTTCATTCATAGGGTAAATTCCTAGGAGTGGAATTCCTGGGTCAAATGGTATTTCTTTTTTTTTTAATTTATTTTGGATCATTAATCTACAATTACATGTGCAATATTATGATTATTAAACTACCCCCTTCATCAGGTCCCCCCCACCAACCCCATTACAGTCACTGTCCATCACTGTAGTGAGATGCTATAGAATCACTACTTGTCTTCTCTGAGTTGTACAGCCCTCCCCATGCCCCCCCAACATTACATCTCCTAATCGTAATGCCCCTTTTTTCCCTCTTATCCCTCCCTTCCCACCCATCTTCCCCAGTCCCTTTCCCTTTGGCAACTGTTAGTCCGTTCTTGGGTTCTGTGAGTCTGCGGCTGTTTTGTTCCTTCAGTTTTTTTCTTTGTTCTTATACTCCACATACGAGTGAAATCGTTTGATACTTGTCTTTTTCGGCTTGGCTTATTTCACTGAGCATAATACCCTCTAGCTCCGTCCATGTTGTTGCAAATGGTAGGATTTGTTTTCTTCTTATGGCTGAATAATATTCCATTGTGTATATGTACCACCTCTTCTTTATCCATTCATCTACTGATGGACACTTAGGTTGCTTCCATTTCTTTGCTATTGTAAATATGCTGCGATAAACATAGGGGTGCATCTGTCTTTTTCAAACTGGGCTGCAATATTCTTAGGGTAAATTCCTAGGAGTGGAATTCCTGGGTCAAATGGTATTTCTATTTTGAGTTTTTTGAGGAACCTCCATACTGCTTTCCACAATGGTTGAACTAATTTGCAGTCCCACCAGCAGTGTAGGAGGGTTCCCTTTTCTCCACATCCTCGCCAACATTTGTTGTTGTTTGTGTTTTGGATGTTGGCCATCCTCACTGGTGTGAGGTGATATCTCATTGCGGTTTTAATCTGCATTTCTCTGATGATTAGCGATGTGGAGCATCTTTTCATGTGCCTGTTGGCCATCTGAATTTCTTCTTTAGAGAAGTGTCTATTCATGTCCTCTGCCCATTTCTTAATTCGATTATTTGCTTTTTGTTTGTTAAGGTGCATGATTCTTTATATATTTTGGAAGTCAAACCCTTATCAGATACGTCATTTATGAATATATTCTCCCATACTGTAGGAAGTCTTTTTGTTCTACTGATGGTGTCCTTTGCTGTACAGAAGCTTTTCAGCTTGATATAGTCCCACTTGTTCATTTTTGCTTTTGTTTCCCTTGCCCGGGGAGATATGTTCATGAAGAAGTCTCTCATGTTTATGTCCAAGAGATTTTTGCCTATGTTTTTTTCTAAGAGTTTTATGGTTTCATGACTTACATTCAGGTCTTTGATCCACCTTGAGTTTACCTTTGTGTATGGGGCTAGACAGTAGTCCAGTTTCATTCTCTTACATGTAGCTGTCCAGTTTTTCCAACACCAGCTGCTGAAGAGGCTGTCATCTCCCCATTGTATATCCAAGGCTCCTTTATCAAATATTAATTGACTGTATATGTTTGGGTTAATGTTTGGATTTTCTATTCTGTTCCACTGGTCTGTGGGTCTGTTTTTGTGCCAATACCAAGTTGTCTTGATTACTATGGCTTTGTAGTAGAGCTTGAAGCCAGGCAGCATAATTCCCCCTGTTTTATTCCTCCTTCTCAGGATTGCTTTGGCTATTCAGGGTCTTTTGTGGTTCCATATGAATTTTAGAATTATTTGTTCCAGCTCATTGTAGAAAGCTGTTGGTAGTTTGATAGGGATTCCGTCGAATCTGTAGATTGCTTTAGGTAGTATAGCCATTTTGACAATATTTATTCTTCCTAGCCAAGAGCATGGGATGCATTTCCATTTGTTAGTGTCCTCTTTAATTTCTCTTAGGACTGTCTTGTAGTTTTCAGAGTACAGGTCTTTCACTTCCTTCGTTAGGTTTATTCCTAGGTATTTTATTCTTTTTGATGCAATTGTGAATGGAATTGTTTTTCTGATTTCTCTTTCTGTTAGTTCATCATTAGTGTATAGGAAAGCAACAGATTTCTGTGTGTTAATTTTGTATCCTGCAACTTTGCTGAATTCAGATATTAGTTCTAGTAGTTTTGGAGTGGAGTCTTTAGGGTTTTTTATGTACAGTATCATGTCATCTGCAAATAGTGACAATTTGACTTCTTCTTTACCAATCTGGATGCCTTGTATGTCTTTGTTTTGTCTGATTGCTGTGGCTAGGACCTCCAGTACTATGTTGAATAACAGTGGAGAAAGTGGGCATCCCTGTCTTGTTCCCGATCTTAGATGAAAAGCTTTCAGCTTCTCACTGTTAAGTATGATGTTAGCTGTGGGTTTGTCATATATGGCCTTTATGTTCTTGAGGTACTTGCCGTCTATACCCATTTTGTTGAGACTTTTAATCATGAATGGATGCTGAATTTTGTCAAATGCTTTTTCAGCATCTATGGAGATGATCATGTGGTTTTTGTTCTTCTTTTTGTTGATGTGGTGGATGATGTTGATGGATTTTCAAATGTTGTACCATCCTTGCATCCCTGGGATGAATCCCACTTGATGTGGTGTATGATCCTGTTGATGTATTTTTGGATTCGGTTTGCTAATATTTTGTTGAGTATTTTTGCATCTACGTTCATCAGGGATATTGGTCTGTAATTTTCTTTTTTGGTGAGGTCTTTGCCCGGTTTTGGTATTAGAGTGATGCTGGCTTCATAGAATGAGTTTGGAAGTATTCCCTCCTCTTCTATTTTTTGAAAAACTTTAAGGAGAATGGGTGTTATTTCTTCTCTATATGTCTGGTAGAATTTGGAGGTGAATCCATTTTATCCGGGGGTTTTGTTCTTGGGTAGTTTTTTGGTTACTGATTCAATTTCATTGCTGGTGATTGGTCTGTTTAGTTTTTCTGTTTCTTGCTTGGGCAGTCTTGGCAGGTGTATTTTTCTAAGAAGTTGTCCATTTCTTCTATGTTTTCCAGCTTGTTAGCATATAGATTCTCATGATATTCTCTTATAATTCTTTGTATTTCTGTAGGGTCCGTCGTTATTTTTCCTTTCTCATTTCTGATTCTGTTTATGTGTGTAGATTCTCTTTTTCTCTTAATGAGTCTTGCTAGGGGTTTATCTATTTTGTTTATTTTTTCAAAGAACCAGCTCTTAGTTTTATTGATTTTTTCTATTGTTTTATTCTTCTCAATTTTATTTATTTCTTCTCTAATCTTTATTATGTCCCTCCTTCTGGTGACTTTGGGCCTCATTTGTTCTTCTTTTTCCAATTTCAGTAATTGTGTCTTTAGACTATTCATTTGGAAATGTTCTTCCTTCTTTAAATAGGCCTGGATTGCAAATACTTCCTCTTAGAACTGCCTTTGCTGCGTCCCACAGAAGTTGTGGCTTTGTGTTGTTGTAATTAGTCTCCATACATTCTTTGATTTCTGTTTTGATTTGGTCGTTAACCTATTGATTAATTAGGAGAGTGTTGTTAAGTCTCCATGTATTTGTGAGCCTTTTTGATTTCTTTCTAAAATTTATATCTAGTTTTATACTTTTGTGATCTGAGAAGTTGGTTGGTAGGGTTTCAATATTTTTGACTTTACTGAGGTTCTTTTTTTTTTTAAGTTTGTATTTTATTTATTTATTTATTTTTAATATAATTTATTTTATTATCATTAATTTACAATTACATGTGCAATATTACGATTATTAAACTACCCCTTCATCAGGTCCCCCCCACCAACCCCATTACAGTCACTGTCCATCAGCGTAGTGAGATGCTATAGAATCACTACTTGTCTTCTCTGAGTTGTACTGCCCTCCCCGTGCCCCCCCAACATTACATCTGCTAATCGTAATGCCCCTTTTTCCCTCTTATCCCTCCCTTCCTGCCCATTTTCCCCAGTCCCTTTCCCTTTGGTAACTATTAGTCCGTTCTTGGGTTCTGTGAGTCTGCTGCTGTTTTGTTCCTTCAGTTTTTTTCTTTGTTCTTATACTCCACATATGAGTGAAATCATTTGATACTTGTCTTTTTCGGCTTGGCTTATTTCACTGAGCATAATACCCTCTAGCTCCATCCATGTTGTTGCAAATGGTAGGATTTGTTTTCTTCTTATGGCTGAATAATATTCCATTGTGTATATGTACCACATCTTCTTTATCCATTCATCTACTGATGGACACTTAGGTTGCTTCCATTTCTTGGCTATTGTAAATAGTGCTGCAATAAACATAGGGGTGCATCTGTCCTTTTCAAATTGGGCTGCTGCATTCTTAGGGTAAATTCCTAGGAGTGGAATTCCTGGGTCAAACGGTATTTCTATTTTCAGTTTTTTGATGAACCTCCATACTGCTTTCCACAATGGTTGAACTAATTTGCAGTCCCACCAGCAGTGTAGGAGGGTTCCCTTTTCTCCACATCCTCGCCAACATTTGTTGTTCTTTGTGTTTTGGATGTTGGCCATCCTCACTGGTGTGAGGTGATATCTCATTGTGGTTTTAATCTGCATTTCTCTGATGATTAGCGATGTGGAGCATCTTTTCATGTGCCTGTTGGCCATCTCAATTTCTTCTTCGGAGAAGTGTCTATTCATGTCCTCTGCCCATTTCTTAATTGGATTATTTGCTTTCTGTTTGTTAAGGTGCATGAGTTCTTTATATATTTTGGATGTCAACCCTTTATCAGATACGTTTTTTATGAATATATTCTCCCATACTGTAGGATGTCTTTTTGTTCTACTGATGGTGTCCTTTGCTGTACAGAAGCTTTTCTGCTTGATATAGTCCCACTTGTTCATTTTTGCTTTTGTTTCCCTTGCCCGGGGAGATATGTTCATGAAGAAGTTGCTCATGTTTATGTCCAGAAGATTTTTGCCTATGTTTTTTTCTAAGAGTTTTATGGTTTCATGACTTACATTCAAATCTTTGATCCACCTTGAGTTTACCTTTGTGTGTGGGGCTAGACAGTAGTCCAGTTTCATTCTCTTACATGTAGCTGTCCAGTTCTTCCAACACCAGCTGCTGAAGAGGCTGTCATCTCCCCATTGTATATCCAAGGCACTTTTATCAAATATTAATTGACTGTATATGTTTGAGTTAATGTTTGGATTTTCTATTCTGTTCCACTGGTCTGTGGGTCTGTTTTTGTGCCAATACCAAATTGTCTTGATTACTGTGGCTTTGTAGTAGAGCTTGAAGTCAGGGAGTGTAATTCCCCCTGTTTTATTCCTCCTTCTCAGGATTGCTTTGGCTATTCGGGGTCTTTGTGGTTCCATATGAATTTTAGAATTATTTGTTCCAGTTCATTGAAGAAAGCTGTTGGTAGTTTGATAGGGATTGCATTGAATCTGTAGATTGCTTTAGGTAGTATAGCCATTTTGACAATATTGATTCTTCCTAGCCAAGAGCATGGGATGCATTTCCATTTGTTAGTGTCCTCTTTAATTTCTCTTAGGAGTGTCTTGTAGTTTTCAGAGTACAGGTCTTTCACTTCCTTCGTTAGGTTTATTCCTAGGTATTTTATTCTTTTGATGCAATTGTGAATGGAATTGTTTTTCTGATTTCTCTTTCTGTTAGTTCATCATTAGTGTATAGGAAAGCAACAGATTTCTGTGTGTTAATTTTGTATCCTGCAACTTTGCTGAATTCAGATATTAGTTCTAGTAGTTTTGGAATGGAATCTTTAGGGTTTTTTATGTACAGTATCATGTCATCTGCAAATAGTGACAATTTGACTTCTTCTTTACCAATCTGGATGCCTTGTATGTCTTTGTTTTGTCTGATTGCCGTGGCTAGGACCTCCAGTACTATGTTGAATAACAGTGGAGAGAGTGGGCATCCCTGTCTTGTTCCCGATCTTAGATGAAAAGCTTTCAGCGTCTCGCCGTTAAGTATGATATTAGCTGTGGGTTTGTCATATATAGCCTTTATGATGTTGAGGTACTTGCCTCTATACCCATTTTGTTGAGAGTTTTAATCATGAATGGATGCTGAATTTTGTCAAATGCTTTTTCAGCATCTATGGAGATGATCATGTGGTTTTTGTTCTTCTTTTGTTGATGTGGTGGATGATGTTGATGGATTTTCGAATGTTGTACCATCCTTGCATCCCTGGATGAATCCCACTTGATCATGGTGTATGATCCTCTGATGTATTTTTGAATTCGATTTGTGAATATTTTGTTGAGTATTTTTGCATCTACGTTCATCAGGGATATTGGTCTGTAATTTTCTTTTTTGGTGAGGTCTTTGCCAGGTTTTGGTATTAGAGTGATGCTGGCTTCATAGAATGAGTTTGGAAGTATTCCTCCTCTTCTATTTTTTGGAAAACTTTAAGGAGAATGGGTGTTATTTCTTCTCTATATGTCTGGTAGAATTCAGAGGTGAATCCATCTGGTCCGGGGGTTTTGTTCTTGGTAGTTTTTTGATTACCAATTTGATTTCGTCGCTGGTGATTGGTCTGTTTAGTTTTTCTGTTTCTTGCTTGGTCAGTCTTGGAAGGTTGTATTTTTCTAAGAAGTTGTCCATTTCTTCTGTGTTTTCCAGCTTGTTAGCATATAGATTCTCATAATATTCTCTTATGATTCTTTGTATTTCTGTGGGGTCCGTCGTGATTTTTCCTTTCTCATTCCTGATTGTGTTTATGTGTGTAGATTCTCTTTTTCTCCTAATGAGTCTGGCTAGGGGTTTATCTATTTTGTTAATTTTTTCAAAGAACCAGCTCTTGGTTTTATTGATTTTTTCTATTGTTTTATTCTTCTCAATTTCATTTATTTCTTCTCTGATCTTTATTATTTCCCTCCTTCTGGTGACTTTGGGCCTCATTTGTTCTTCTTTTTCCAATTTCAGTAATTGTGTCTTTAGACTATTCATTTGGGAATGTTCTTCCTTCTTTAAATAGGTCTGGATTGCAATATACTTTCCTCTTAGAACTGCCTTTGCTGCGTCCCACACAAGTTGTGGCTTTGTGTTGTTGTTGTCATTAGTCTCCATATATTCTTTGATTTCTGTTTTGATTTGGTCGTTAACCCATTGATTAATTAGGAGAGTGTTGTTAAGTCTCCATGTATTTGTGAGCTCTTTTGATTTCTTTCTAAAATTTATTTCTAGTTTTATACCTTGGTGATCTGAGAAGTTGGTTGGTAGGATTTCAATATTTTTGAAATACTGAGGTTCTTTTTGTGGCCTAGTATGTGGTCTATTCTGGAAAATGTTCCATGTGCACTTGAGAAGAATGTGTATCCTGTTGCTTTTGGGTGTAGAGTTCTGTAGATGTCTGTTAGGTCCATCTGTTCTAGTGTGTTGTTCAGTGCCTCTGTGTCTTTACTTATTTTCTGTCTGGTTGATCTGTCCTCTGAGTGAGTGGTGTGTTGAAGTCTCCTAAGATGAATGCATTGCTGTCTATTTCCTCCTTTAATTCTGTTAGTATTTGTCTCACATATGCTGGCGCTCCTGTGTTGGGTGCATATACATTTATAATGGTTATATCTTCTTGTTGGACTGACCCCTTTATCATTATGTAATGTCCTTCTTTATCTTTTGCTATTTTCTTCGTTTTGAAGTCTATTTTGTCTGATACAAGTACTGCAACACCTGCTTTTTTCTCTTTGTTGTTTGCATGAAATATCTTTTTCCATCCCTTCACTTTTAGTCTGTGTATATCTTGGATTTGAGGTGAGTTTCTTGTAGGCAGCATATAGATGGGTCTTGCTTTTTTATCCATTCTGTTACTCTGTGTCTTTTGATTGGTGCATTCAGTCCATTTACATTTAGGGTCATTATTGATAGGTATGTACTTACTGCCATTGCTGGCTTTAGATTCGTGGTTACCAAGGGTTCAAGGGTTGCTTCTTTACTATCTAACTATCTAACTTAACTTTCTTGTTAAGTTATTGTAAACACAGTCTGATGTTTCTTTCTTTCTCTCCCTTCTTATTCCTCCTCCTGCATTCTTTCTATAATAGGTGTTTTATTCTTTGCCTTTAGTTGGTATTTGGATGGTTTGCTTTCTTTGCTATGATTTTTTTTTTCTCTGGTGACATCTTTTTAGCCTTAGGTGTGCTTCCCTCTAGAGCAGTCCATTTAAGATATCCTGTAGTGGTGGTTTATGAGAGGCAAACCCTCTTAACTTTTGTTTATCTGGAAATTGTTTAATCCCTCCATCATATTTAAATGATAATCGTGCTGGATACAATATTCTTGGTTCCAGGCCCTTCTGTTTCATAACGTTAAATATATCATGCCATTCTCTTCTGGCCTGTAAGGTTTCTGTTGAGAAGTCTGATGATAGTCTGATGGGTTTTCCTTTGTAGGTGATCTTTTTTTTTTTTTTTTTTGCTTTTAATACCCTGTCTTTATTT